>JAGDQP010022200.1:0-16447 GCA_022664845.1 Lepisma saccharinum
AGCTTACATCTCACCATCCTATGATCACTCGAGATTTTGAAACTGTTTAGAACAGACACGTCTTGCACAATTGCCCTGTTATTTGATAGAACGTAGTCTATTTCGTTTTTGGTCCCATTTGGGCCTTTCCATGTCCACTTCCTCTGGGGCGGTTTCTTGAAAAATGTATTGGAAATGAACAGTCTGTTGGCTTCTGAGAATTCCACTAATTTCTCTCCTCTCTTGTTTCTTTTGCCAAATCCAAAGTTTCCCACTTTCGTGTCACTGCTCTGCTTGGTTCCTACTTTCGCATTGAAGTCTCCCATTACAATTTTGTAATGCGATTTGCTACTATCCAAAATCTTCTGAATCTCCTCGTATAGGTCTTCGACTTCCTCCTCCGGGTGCGAGGTTGTTGGAGCGTACACTTGTATAATTTCCATACTGTATCTCTTGTTAATTTTTATTACTACCCGTGCGATTCTATCTGAAATTCCTTCAATTTCTGTGATTCGTGACTTCAGGTCTTTATTAATTATAAAGCCAACGCCTGTCGCTTTTCCAGTTTCTGTTCCTTTGTAGTAGAACGTGTGCCCTGACGGTAGTTCCAACTGTTCTTCATTCTTCCTCCACACTTCTGATAGTCCTATCATGTCCCACTTAATCCTCTTAAGTTCATTCTGCAGTTCTTCTAATTTGTCCTCTCCTGCAAGTGACTTACAGTTGAGGGTCGCCACGTATAGGTCCGTTCGAGTTGCCGTGTCGGTGTCCTGGCAGTCTACAGTCCAAACCCGGGCATTTTGACCCTCTGACTTCCTGCAGGACTGACCGCTGCCGTTGCCAGCTGCATTCCGTCCTCCGGGTAATGAGGTTCTCCGAGGCTGTTTCCTTGCTTGTACCATCATATGTAAAGAAAGGAGGGGTGCTGACATTTGACTCACCACGCTGTCAGCTAATGCGGGTTGGTGAGCAGCCCATCCATGTTCGTTCGCCAAGCAGTTGCTTGGGTACTAACAGGCCCCACGACGTGAACGTATGGATTGGACATTAGGCGTCTACCCCGGTCGGTTCCCTTAAGTCTCAGCAAGAGTAATTAAGGGGTCTCCTCCCAGTTAGTGGCAGAAGCCTTTTGGGGCGACAGTCCCGGTTTCCCGGTCCTGTTCCGGTTTCCCGGCCATATATATATATATATATATATATATATATATATATATATATATATTGTTTTAATCCGGAAATTGTAGAGAACTTATAAGAACTATTGACATTAAATTTATCAGCTATGTTCAGAAATGTGTATATATTTGCGCCTACTTTTTAGAATTTTGATAACGTAAACGGGGAATTTGAAAATCGTCATTTTATAACGTAGTTATACCATTTTGCATATTAAACAATAGTTGTAATCAAAATAAAGAAACTCTTCAAAAAAGTAAAAGGGTAATGGATTTCATTGTTCTACAAATCAAAGGAAGAATCACTAAAATATTCCAACTAGCAAGAAAGTTATGCGGGTAACAAAATTACATTAGTTTAAATGGGAGTTGATCAACGTGAAATATGCTCCTTGCGGCCTCTTAAGTTTTTTTTTTTTTTCATTAAATCTCTGTTTGATTTAAAGTGGCAGAAAATGGATTTTTAGTTTTCAGCTTTAAGTTGCTGTGATACTAAGAAAACAGCTTAATTTTTGTTAACTAAACTCCAACAGTTAGGGTAGATGCTTTTCTTGTAACAATAGCAGCAAACAATGGAACAATACGTGCTGTTTTCTTGTCAAAAAATACTTCCTCCTTGTGCATGAAAAGCTTCTTCAGAAAATATTACCTACTGTGTAATGTAGTTTCCTTTCCTCCTGCACGACAACGCGCGTGCTCATTGTTCATCAATATAAAGTGATAGTGTTATCAGAACGCAGCCAATTATAGGACGCTCGTTTGGGGCTTGGACTGCGACAAAAGGGGGACTGAGTTCCCAAAAGGCATTACGGAATTGACGTTCCTCTTTTCACTCAAGGCCCATGGAACGTGTTCAAAGTAACACCGTTATGTATTACAATAGAATGGAACGGTTTTGTTGCGAACATCCCTTCCTGCAGTCTTTTGTATATTTATGATTTTTTGGGTAAAGTTCTTCCTTAAGAATGCTTGTAAAATTCTCCCTCTTCCCTATCTATCCCCTAGTTTCGCATACCAACTCAATCTTCCGCCAATCTAGTTGAATGGATTTCTTTTGATCGATTAAGGTAGTTGTAATCGCTTTGGATTCTTCTCCTATTTTTTAATTTTTCTTCCTCCCTCTTCCAAGTGAGATTGAAGGGAGTTCTTGACGGCGGGAAGCGAGAGAAACTGTCCTGGTAGCCAATAAGAACGGAAATTGTTAAGGGGAATCACGTCTTTTTTATAAAATATCACAGCGACAGGGTTTCAAACTTTTAAAAAATAGCTAGATTGCTATTTTGTTTAGAAAAGGGAGGATCGTTCCTTACTGTGTTACAAGAATAATAAACGCCGTGATCGTCAGCAGCCGAACAACAAGGTATATATTGTAAATGTTTTAAAATATCGTAATTGTCACAAAATGTTTTGATATATTACAATATATTTCAATAATATATTCAAAATGTTTATCTCACTACTGCAATGATTTTATTAACTCCAAGAAATTTTTAAGACAATTTAAAAGCATTTTAAAATATTAAAAAAAAATATTTTTGGCCGTTTAGAAGAAAGTTACATTGCAACAAGGTTACATTGTATAAATGTTTAACAAAATATCGGGTGAACGAATTATCTATGAGACATTAGCAAAGGTATTCGCTATAAATATTGCACTGAAGCTCTAAAGAGTGCGGTAGAAGCAGTACAAGCTGGTGTGCACTTATCAAAAGCAGCACAGACTTATGTTGTGCCACGAAATACAATTGGCAACCACTGTAAAGTAGAAGCAACAGATATTAGTAAAGTGGCAACAGAGGATTGTCTAAGTTCTCCACGTGAATGAATGTTGTTTTATGTTCCTCAGGATCAGGGCTCGAAAAATCCCGGACGCCAGGTCACCATGGCGACTGGAGAAACTAGTCTGGCGCCTGGCTATTTTTTTTTTTTTTTTTGACGTTAGTATTTTCATTTTTTTACGTACTGATTTTTTCAGTTCTGACTTTTGTGTTTGGATGAACAAATTAAAAGAAATTCGTGATTATGTTCAAAGTTTTTAATTGAAGACCTGAATTGAAAAGTATCCAAAGTCCACTTTTTCTTCGTACTTGCATTTTTCTCTGTTCGTCCGTATCTATGTTGCAAGGACTATCCCACTTGCATAAATATTACATCCTAATCCCACCACAGAAACCCTTTTTTAATTCAATATAATTTCCGCTGAATACGATAACATACAAAGACCTTGGAACGTTTTTCGTTCCTCCTGAAATATATACTAGGGTGGACTTGGGACATTTTTCAATTCAGGTCTTCAATTTACCTTGAACCTCAAATATATTTAATTCAGTTGAGTTACGAGTGAGAGAGGGTTAAGTTTAATTAACCTAATCAAGAACAATGTGATGTCATCAACGGGTTCCGACAGCCTTAATAATTTAATATTTGTGGCCTATCATTAGAGGATTTTGATCCATCCAGAACAGTGGATAATTGGTATCTCAGTGCTGAAACTATAAAACATGTGCAGAGACATAAAACACACATTGCTGGTTTGTAGAACTTCATGCCTTCAACTGCTGTAATTTTCATGGAGTAGTCTAAAATACTAGGTTAAGTTTGTACTTTTAATACCAGCAACTCTAATTTGAGGCCAATACGTGTAGGCATCAAATTGTATTTGCATCAATGTGATCAGAAGAAATTTTTCGAGTCCTGCCTATACCTATGTTGCAGTAAGTCTGGGAAATAAATGTAGGCAGGCTAATCTGAGGGTTCAATTTCGAAAGCTTTCATTTTCGTTTTTCTAACGTCAAAAGTAGCATATTTTCAATTGAATATTTTTTCTCCTTTGCAATGACATATTGTTGAGTGGAATAAATATCATGTTCTTTGTCATTTTCTGTAATTACTTAATATTTTACTTTTTCCAGTATGATTCTTTGTATTTAACAATTTTTGTAAATAGAATTTCTTGTGTATTATTTTTTTTTAAAAACCTGTGTCTTTAACAGAGCCGGATCATGTGTGGGCTAAAGGAGCTTTAGTCCAGGGCACCCAATGCTTCAGGGGCCCCAACAAAAGTAACTCAGTTACTTATCAGTACGTCAGTTCCTTATCAGTAAAGACAAATGTTAAGTAATAACTGGTAAAATATGATCAGGATTTCAGAATCAGCTTCCTATAAGTAGATCACTAAAAGATCATGTAACGTATGGCATTGGTTAATGATTGATAGCAGACGATTTGCACGGTGCTTTTTAGTGCAGGGGTTCTCAAACTTTTAGACCGAAATTGATACCTTCGTCATTGCATCAACTAATATTACTGAATTTGCAATGCTAATATTTAAATTTGTAAGAATTCCAGTACCTATTATAGCAACGAGGCAGAATATTTGTTAGCGTGTTTGCCTTCTAATTAAGAGGTCTCAAGAACGATTCCAGGTAAAACTTTGCAAAACTTTATTTTGTATGGACCATTCTAGTAACTTTTGACTTCGGCCCGTCACGATTATCCTTCACGTTCTAATTAAAATCCACAATCACAAACATTAATGCCCCAGCCGGGATTCGAACCCGGGATCTTATAGTCGCTGGCTTAGCGCCCTAACCCACACGGCTACCAGGTCGGCAATGATTCCCGGTACCGAGCATCCTGACTGAGGTTTTCCATGGTTCCCTCAATCACAATAGACAAATGTTGGAATGGTACCTTGAGTAATACAATGGAACACTTATATAAAAAGTATGAACAAAATAGTTAAATTATTTCTGTTAAATACTGTATCTAAAATCTATATTCTCTGATAAACAATTATCTTATTTCAAGAGGAGATAATAGGCGTATTTTTAACCTTTGCTTTGTATTTATGTTCGAATGGGGTCGTCGTGGCTCAGGCAGTAGCGCATCCGACTACGAATCTGGCGGTCTGGGTTCAAATCACTCACCAGGACGCTGTAGGTTTTTCTTCAGTGCTCCAGTGACTGGCGCTTTGAAGTGTATCAAATTGGGCCAGTCCTAAATGCTTCCTTTTGCTGAGAAACCAAAAGTCAAGTGAAGGAACCTTTCGAAGGACACTACAGAGGAAGCACTTTGGATGCTGTACACTTTGCGAATATAGTGGCTTGGGTAGGCAGGCGGGTTTAAGCCTTATGGACCGAGTGGTCGTAGCTCAGTGGTAGAAAGTTGGGTTAGAATTCGGGAGGTCGTAGGTTCAATCCCAGCGAACTACCAACCTGACTGAGTTTTCCAGGGTTTTTCCGCTGTCGCATGAAGCAAATGCCGGGACAGTACGTTCAACTTAGACCATGACCGACACCTCCATCCTTTCCCCTCCCCTGACCAGATCTGAGCCTTAGATATCTGAAGTTAAAGTTCAAATCTCACGGGGGACCATCCTGACTGAGATTTTCCAATATTCACCTCTTTACTAAGCGAATGCCGGAATGGTACATAAGTAAAATTATGACCGCTACCTTTCCCATTCTTTCCTTTACCATATCCTGGTCCGATTCAAAGATGGTTAAAGAAGTTATACTTCAACAAGAGGCAATTTAACGCGATTTTTTTTAAAAGAACAACAATACATCAGATCATTTATTGTAGTATTTATCTATCTTTTGCGCAAGAGTAGAACAGAATGGAGTATCACATACAGCGTCAACTAAGAATAGTACTTTAAGATAAAACTTCTTTTGATTTTGCAACGATCCTCCCCCACAACACAAGAAGACGCTTACCTAAAATAAATGGTTCCTTCCCCTGTAAATTCCCCTGTTTTAAAATAAAATAATTGTTGCTGCAAATAACAACTGCATACCGCATGCCATACATCTTATTGAACGAAATCTCCCAAATAATAGGAAAGACTAAACAACCAAGGAAATAAACGACTAACTCCATTGATACAATGGAGGGAACAACGGAAGACTAGATGCTAATGTCGCGGAACTACGTCTACGTCACACTTTCCTCCCCACACCACCAGTTTTCACGCGAGATCGCTTTAATGCGCAATTGCTTTGGTCATCCGTCAATTCGTAGATGCCACTAGTTTCCACACGAAACAATTGAATGCTACATAGATGGCTGGCGCGAAGGATGCATGTGATGTATCCTTCGCCAAAGGAGCCAAAAGGGCACAAGGGAAGGAGAAGAGCTGATATGGACAGTCTTTAAGATGGCTGAGCTTCCAGTAGGAAAGGAAATAAGAGACAAGGAATACCGTTACTCTTGGTACTCTTAAACACCTTGGGAGGTAAAGGCGGTCGAATGTGGGACTGACCAGTGACCACCCCACCTCACTTCGTGCCGTAGGTCGAGAATACGTGGAACGCTACCTCCACATCACCCATACGCCTTTCACGGAATGTGTGCATCGCACAGGCTTTACCTTTCATCATTTCTTTTTAAATACATCTGTGCAATACTTGAAACAAGTGAATTTAAAAGCCATTGTTTTTCAGTATCGGAATAAACTTATTGAAAATCTGTGCACCACGAATTGGTAACGGAAAGTTTATTGGAAAGTTTTTTTTTATTTTTATTTATTTATTTATTTATTTTTTACTTTGTTTGGTGCCAACACAATTCTGTGAACGCTTGCAAGACCTTATGAAATTTGTGTAGCTAGTTTGAAAATCTTGTAACTAAATCTACACTAGTATCCAAAATTAAAGCAAAACGAAGCAGTCTCCACAGAAGTAATATACTTCTTGGAACACTTGGTGTTACAGGAAGGTATGCATGAGTATGGTATACAACGAAATCAAAACTGCCAAGAAACAACATTTATACTGGAAAATACACAATATCATGGTTGCAATATCACAAACGGATACAAGCCAGAATTATAATAATATCAGAAAACAAAATAAAGTGAGAAACCTCCAAACTGGAGCTTAATAGGGTATATAGTCAACCCTTTCAGTGATACAAGTCTGACAACAGTACTGCATAGTATTGACAGGTGTAGCGAGAAGATCTTGTTGCAGTAGCTCCCATTATTCATGCGGAGCTATTGTGAGAGCATCAAATGAGATGGGTGGCCGTGACCTCAAAGCAACTCGCCTTGCTAAGTTGTCCCAAACATGTTCAGGTAGATCTAAGGCCGGTTAACGCACAGGCCAGTCTAAAAGGGCAATAGTTCCAGTTTAGAAAAAAGTCGTCCACCAATACAGCTCTATGAGGGCGGGCATTGTCGTCAATCAGGAAGAAATTTTCTCCTACACGCTGCCGAAACTCTCTCAAATGTACTGTCAAGATCTGATCGCGATGTCTGGTAGGAGTTTTGCCTTGTCCATTCACCCTGGTGGTTTCGCGTAGAGGCGTTCTTCAGGTGCTGCTAATGCTGGCCCACAACATCACCCCATCCCTTCCGTATTGATTACGTTCGATGATGTTAGAAGGATTATATCCTGTTCCCTGTTCTCCCCAGATGATGCACCGTGGAGAATCAGACTATAGAGTAAACCACGACTCATCATTGGATAATACGAACGTCAAATTTACATCTGCCCAATGACTGAGATCTCGACAACATTGCAGACGATTTCTTCTCTGATCAGCGTTCAAAGGTACACAAACTACCGGTCACCTCGCATACAGTCATTTTTCCTCAAGCCTTCTATCCACAGTTTTCCTAGTTATCTGCTTTTCTGTTGCAGCAGCGTGGTCTGATGCCAGTTGACGGATGCTACTCCAATAGTCCAATTGTGACACCTGGCTTTTATCAGCAAATGACGATCTTCGCTTCTAGATATAACTCTTGAGTGTCCTTGACTGGTCTTCTGGACGTGTCTTCAGTGTCAATCAACAGTCTCCAAGGACGATTAACCACTGAGGAATTCACTCTGAGTTATCTGACTACTTTAGTCTGTGACTGTGCAACTCTTCCAATGGTTCTCCAGTGTAAAGCGTCATTTCACAATCGTCTTTTAGTCATTTCTAAGCTGTTCAGTATCATTGGTATCAACACCTTCGTATACTTTAGTAGACGTCATTTTTACAGCCTAGGACTGCAGTCACTTGCTATATTAGCGCCAACCCTTCATTTCTACCATTAACTATGTCTTTCTACATTAAAACGGATAGAAATATGTTTTTGATCATGCATAGATATCATACGACATTTTAAAGCAATTATTTATCACATTTTGCAAATTTAATTGAGGTAATAAAAATATAACTTTCCTTTTGTTGATGTAGAACTTTTGCCATACCCCTTCCTTCCGTAGCTTCAAAATCGCAAGCGTTTACCACTGGTAAAATAGGCTCTCAACTTTTTTTGGGTTGACTTAGATCACTTCAAGTTACTTAATTGTATTTCTAAGAAGGAAAAAAATGAAATTTTCGACTTCGTTATACAGTCAACTAAGGTACACCGTAGGTTTGCGTAATTTTCTTAAATGTTTTTCGTTTAAATGAAGAAGTAAAATAAAAATTGAGCCACTTTTATGCAATATAAGATTACTGAATTTATACTGTTGGGCTAAAGTGTTTTGAGCTAGCTGCCACCACAAAATGCTCATTAACATCTGCAGTAGTGAACATAAAGTTCTCGCACGAATCAAATTGTTCGAGTTCATCCTTTACGCGTAGTAGAGACCGTGATTACAGAGAGAAATTGATGACATTGCCGAGATGATAGTGGGAGTTCGGAACTTGGAACTTTGAAACATTTGATTTCTGGCGTTTTTCACTTTGCTATTTCCGTGGAGATAATGAAAATCATATCGAAGGCCCCGCTCAGGCGTTCGCCTGGTTGCACAGGTGAGGTGCGAACTCATGCCCTCCTCTCTCTATCGTTTTTCGAAGTGCGCGATGTAATTATTTGACTACAGGGGTGGGTGCATGCTTTGAATTTATCTACCAGAAGTCAACTGAGGTAAGCAAGTAATTCAATATTATGCTATATTGTCAGGGGATATATATATTACTTTTTATTTCCCTAAAGTTTTTATTGAACACTGTCTACCCACTTGTTTATACCACGCTTCGCCACTGTCCATGCAGTTCCTAAAAACAGTTTGTGCAATCTACCCATTTTGTATTCTGTCAATTTACGTTTGTTTTACCTGCGAATCCAGTGTAGAACCCTTGACGTGCATCTTCCATCTGTTCCTGTATTTATATGAACAGACCATCTCCACTTCATCATCTTCGTGATTTTGACCACATCTACCTTTGCTTCAGATTGAATCCATTTGTCGTCCTGTTTCTACTAGTTATTCCTATAATTCTTTTGAATATTTACTATTCACGTGTCACAGCCATGCAACATTACAGGTAAGATATACTCTTTACGTTTGGGATACCTGAAGTCACAACGTAAGTCACAGTAAAAAAATAATATTTATTTTAACAGAAGGGGTGAGTTTAACCTGGAGTTCCTAATGTACAGGTTTTCTAGGGTGACAAACAATATTCATGTTGACACCCTAGAAAAAATATGTGCATTAGAAACCTCAGGTAAAGCTCACCCCTCTATTTTTAAAAAATCTGATTTTTGATCTGTAATACTAATACTACAACTTCTAATACTACTGCAAATATTACTACAATGCTTTAAAACATTAAATCTAAATATTTTTATTTGCAGTAATTAATTTAAATTAAAAATCTAAATATAGTGCCTGGCTTCAGCCCACTTTGCCCGTTCGTTCGGGTGGACTTCGTCGGGCCATGGATTTGGTGATTCCGTCTTTCTTAGCGTCTTTCCATGGCTCTCGATGTCTTGTTGAGTCTGTCCTTCCTCCGGGTTTATGCCTTGATCACGACGCGGCTATTCATGATTGTAAATTCAGTGGTCTTGTTTAACCGGTATGGATTCTCCTTTTTTAGGCTGCAGTGGTTCTCATTCCATTGGGATGATCCAATTATTCAACGCACCCAATCGTTTCTTCTACAATCCCCCGGTTGTCTTGAGGATAAAGCCAGACTTCTTGCTGCTTTTTCTCCAGATTCTGGTGTTTGGCTTCAGGCCCTACCTTCTCCTCCTCTGGGAGTCCACTTATCCAATGAAAGTTTTCTTATTGCTGTTGCTTTACGATTAGGAGCTGATGTCTGTGTACCTCACAATTGTCCAGCTTGTGGGACGTTCGTAGATCAACGAGGCCTTCACGGTCTCTCTTGTGTTCGTAGTGCCAGTAGACACATGCGTCATACCAGTGTTAATGACGTAATTCTTCGTCCGCTTATTTCAGTTAAAGTACCTTCAGTGCGTGAACCATCTGGATGTAGACGTTCCGATGGTAAGATACCTGACGGGATGACTCTAGTGCCTTGGAAAAGAGGAAGATCTTCATTATGGAATTTTACTTGTGTTGATACGTTTGCTTTCTCGAATCTTCCTCATTGATTTTTGCGAGCTGGTGGTGCTGCTTCCCGTCGAGAGGTCGAAAAAAAAAACAGAAAATGCAGTAACCTGTTAGATAAATTCATCTTCATTGCTATTGCAATCGAGTCAAGCTGTACTTGGAGCACAGAGGGCTTCAATTTCATCAAGGAAGTTGGACGACGCATTGGGCTTGTTTCCGGCAATGCTCGCGTCACTGCTTTCCTATTGCAGCATATTAGTATTGTCGTTAAGCGTGGTAATCATTCTTCAGTTCTTGGAGCGCTGCCTCAGGGGAAGGAATTGGAGGAGATTTTTCTTCTTTAAATGCTGTTTCTCTTATTGTTGTTTGTGTTTGTTTTATATTTTTGGTTGTTCCTGGGCTTTGTTGATTTTACAGATTATTCATGATGCGGTTATTGTTATCTTGTATGTAATAATATATAATAAATAAATATTCAACAAAAAAATTTAAACTATTTATTTAATTTACATTGTTGATCGCAATTAAACTATTTATTTATTTATTTCTGATTGTTGTTTTCACTTGAAATGGAAACAATGTATTTATTTCATTTTTATAAGCAATGGAATTTAATGGACAATTAGGTGATCGATTATCTTTGAAGATAATAATTATAGAATCAAAGTGATATGATAACTTCCCAGTCCGATCCAGTGTCTGAACATGTGCGAAAAATCATTCCAATCGGTCAAGCACTTTTCGCGTGATGCTCACGCAAACATACTAACTTTCAATTTTATACATCGAGATGTATCGTTGTGATAGTTTGTTTTCAACTACCTCTGAGATGCCTGTACAAGTCAGATCGTTCCAAAAAGAGAAAATGTAATGCAAGTGGGCTCGATATTATTCCTAGGTGAAGTGCAAAAAAGACTTGTCACCCCTTCTTCCAGCAAAATTATCAATGTGCAATTTTAAATGACAGCACAAATATATCAGAGATACCTCCATAAAGTGTATCATGGCAAAGAAGAAAGTGCTATATGATGATGTACTTGTTAATGTAACTCGTATCCAAAGAACAAAAAAATGTCATTCCTTGCTTCATCAAAAGCGCAAGAGATCATCAGAGATCATTTTGATGTGTAGTACACCAAGCGGCCTGGAGCCGCTGTGGTTCAGTTGGTAGAGCGCTCACTTCTGGTGCTAGGGGTCGTCGGATCGATTCCTGCTCATGTCAAGTGGACTTTGTGGTGGATACACATCTGGTGCTCCCATTTCCTCCCACTTTCTTCATCCCATCATCATCCATACGACCTGAGCCATAGTTGCCTAAAGGCTTTAAAATCAAATCAACCAAGCGGCCTAGCTTAGTTGGTAGCGCGTTGACTTAGCAAACAGAAGGTCCTGGGAACAATCTCAGCGACCGTCCATCGTAATACCGGGATGTTACCTTGAAACTTGGCTCTGGCCGAATTCCTTCCAACATCCTCTTCTCTACCTTATCCGGAACTGAGCCAAAGATGCCGAAAGGCAGCCTATCTTGTTACAATTTCTATTTTTAAAATATACGTCGAAGGGACACCTAAAATATATTCGAAGGAACAAGCAAGCCCGTGGCTGACTATCCTGACTATAGTGTTCCAGAGTTTCCATCAGTTTCAGCAGGCAAATGCCAAAGGGGTACATTAAGTGAAGCCCTGTACGATCGACACCTTCCCATCCTCTACCTAACCCATTCCGATCTGAGCCAAAGACACCAAAAGGCCTTAAATTCAAATTCAAATTAAACTCAAATACAATCAAATTCAAATTCGAAAGAAAAAGCATTGTATTAATACGATCAGTATAGAAATCTAAAACAAAGTCAGCAGCTGCCAACTTAAAATTTATGTTAGTCAAAGTGGCACAAAAAATTCTCACTTAACAGTCGCATACCAATTGTAAATTTACACCGATAAACGCTCTTGAGGGAAAGGTCCGCACCGGACCCCAAGCTTCGGATTATTGTAATTAGCCTTACAACTAAAATATCTTGCCAGATATGTGCAATTGAATATCTTAGAAGGATATAGAGCAAAAATATGTATTTTAAGTTCTCTTTCAGTGGCGTATCCAGAGAGGGACACAGTGGGGGGCGCCCCCTCTAGGGCCAATTCTTTATTTTTATAGCATTATCTCAACAATTTATATAAGAAAAAGTTTCGATTTGTTTCCAAGCCATCCTAATTTATCTATCAGTAGCGGATCCAGAGTAGGGCACCGGGGCCGCGCGCCTCCTCGAGGGAAAATTATTAATATTTGTAGCATTATTTCAACAATTTTCCTAAGAAAATGTTTCCTTAATAAAATCACTTAGAACATTTTAAAACGTATCATCCCTGGTCTATACCCCCCTAAAATAATTTAAGGGAATAATTTTTATTATCTTTTAGGTTTTATATATCTGAGGCATTATCAATTTTATTGTTGATCGTTGTTGACCCTTCTTATCTATAGGCGACTATGAAATAAATAGCGTTCCCATGGTTTACACAAGTGCAAAATATAAAGTTTTTTAAGAGTTAAGGAGATTTTCTTATCAAAACCTGAATATGCAGATCTCTCTTGAATCTGTACTGAAGTTTTTTTGTGTTTTTTTTTAAAGATTTAACATTTTGTTAATAGGATACGTCAATGTCTTCATTTCCAATCTGAAATTAGGAAACCTTCTCAGTCATGTTATGAAATACATGTTTTTAACTAAAAATATATATTTTTTTCATAGTATGTCTTCAACCAAGTTGGAAAAAAAAAGTATCCGAAATATGGCACCTTTCCCTTACTTGCTACATTACTACTAAACTTTCAAAAAAAAAAAAAAAAGAAACATTCGGGTAGAAAATATACTACGTTTACCAGGAAAATGTATCTTGTAGGTACTGGTGTAGCATCTCATAAAAAATTGCATGACATTTTTCGAAAAGTGCTCTCACGAATTATTTTCATTAGGATAAACAAAGCCTTTAATATGGAACGGGTAGAGCAAAAAGAAAAGGTTTCTTTTATCTCATGTGAGGATCACTAGTACCAAAAATATATACCAGTAGACCACAAAAATGAAAATTCAATAATAAAACAATTAGATTCACTTGATTAACTATCAGAGTAAATTAATTAAACACGAATCTTTTATTACCTTCCAGCTAATCTGAGGGATTTTTAATGATACATAACATCTTGAAAAGGAGAAAAAAAAATAATTTGCGTCCTGTTTTGCTTGAAATTTACCCTGAACTTATTCTTGCAGTTAAACTAAATGAGTCTTTTTTTAAATACTACAGTTTGCAACGCTGATTTGTGCTTGAAATAGATGGGGAGATTGAATGAGTGTGGAACGAAACGTCGCGATTGCTCCAAGAGTCTTCCTTTCATATTCCAAAACACGGTTTAGCAATAAAGTTGTCAACTTTTACGAAGACCACTGTCATTGTAAAATACAGGCAATATCTGCTTCAGCGTTATGGCTTGACTTAGAGGGCTCTTGGACTGGAGAAGAAGGGGATGAAGGGTACGAATAGTAGGGGCGGGGCGAAAGACAAGAAGAAAGATGTAAAAAATACAGACGAAGGGTAGCAAAAGAGAGAGAGAAGTAGATCATATTATATTTTTCAGAGACACGATACTGATCAAAAAGTCAACAAAAGCTTAATATATTATCTTGTGTCTAACGGGGATTTTTCTGTTAGCTTATTTGAACTGATGGGTTCCGTAAACTGTACTGAAAGAATTATTATTTACGAAAACGAAAAGGAGGTAAGACAGACAGATTGGTGAAAAGGATAAGCTGACAAATTTAAGAAAAACAACACCAATGGAAGAGTCCAAATGATCTTGTCAACACCGTTATTAGTGTGTGTGTCACTGTGGAATCAGTATCCGAGACAGATCGTATGGTCATATGTAGTGTATTACATTTCTGTTTATTCTAGGAGGAAACTGGAAAAAGGAAGTAATGTAACTTATTATTAGAAGAGCTTCTGTACCGTAGCTGGTCAGAAAGTGATACGCTTTCTCTATAAAATTAATGATCTATTGCATTAGTTCTTTTTAGAGATAGCACATACCGTAATATTTGACGCATTTGTATATATATCAAGCACATAAGAGTTGAATGAATCACTGTGTTTGGGAGCTCCATAATATCTTGCTTAGTATGGTTAATAGCAGGACTTGAACCTTCGTACACCTCAGTGCCGACCCGAAAACCACAACTGAGCCTAGGCCATGAGAGGTGAATCAAGAGGGTTGAGAAAAAGAAAGAAAATCCTAAAACAGAGTTTTGAACAGAAAAAGCGGAAAGTGAGTTTGAACAAAAGCCGGCGTTTGGAGGGAGAAAAAAAAAAACCTGAAAACCGGCATTTTAACAGAAAACCCGTGGTTGAACAGAAAAAACGAATTATCGTTTCTTTGTGTTTCGGATTTTTAACGTAATGGTTTTGACATACCGATTTGCCTATCCCAAATTCAAACACTTGCAATGTCCGTCGGCCAAGGTTTTTACTCCATATTCCGGAACCATAAAGTAAGATTGTGGTAAGTAAGTATTACCGGCAGAAGAACCATTCTGTATATTCTCAATTTCATGTTTCGTCGCTTATTCTAATGCAAAGTTAAAGAGTAGTGGAGATAAAGGATTATTTTGTTTTAATCCACTGTAAATCTCGAAATTATGTGACATGTAATTACTTATATGTAGTCTGCTTTCTTAAAATCATTAATCATAAAAGAATCATTTCGTGCCTAACCTTTTCGATTGATTTCGAGAACTTAAGAAATTTGGAAAATAAATATGCATAAGTAAATTACTTTATTTTCTTCATGTACAGAAATATCTTTACATTGTTGTACTAACAAGTGTTGTAATCTATAGGAATATATGCTTGTTTTCTTGTGTGATATCCCCAAATTTAAACACAGTACCTCGACTATAAGAAGTGGCCACGTAGCCCTCGTGCTGACTGTTGCATGTAGTCGTGAATCAATGATTGGCTGTGATGTGACTGCTTCAAAGCTGTTATAGTGTAACAGAGGGCAGAAAATAGAAAGAAAAAAAATGTTAAAAGAAAAGAAAAAGCAGATCTTTTGTTTTGCCTGTCGAAAGATGTTTTATACATGCATTTGCTGACTATTAAATTTAGAACAGTGAACTCTTTACCAAGAACGGAAGATCAACACAAGCGTGGAACTACATAAGTAGTCTCAAACTCTTTGCATTAATTACTTAAGATGCTCGCTCAGAGCAAACATTCAAAGAAAGTGGAGGTGGGGGATAAAAAAATCTTTCAAGTGGAACGAAAGCAGGTTGAAGAAGATATTATTAACTTCACAGAACTATTCGTTGTTGGAGACGGAGTATATACGTACAGAAGTCCTTCTTAATAATAATAAAAAAAATCTATAAAGGGTTTTGCTGGAACTAGTTGAAACTCCCCTTATCTTACGAATTCACGTGTTATCACAAGAGCGGTTTTCATTCTCTTAAGGAAATTAGAACAGCCGTTACCTATTGTACTGCTTGATGAAGCTATTTCTGGACTGCAAATTGGAGGTTTTCCTATACTTGTACTGAATCTGTGTATATGTCTATATGTAAAACATACGCGTAGGGAGACATACACACAAACATACATAGACACAGAAAGAGGTGGGGGATCTAATTATTTCGTATGATTTATTTAATGTTTTAGTCTCCAGTGGCATCTGCCCTATATTCGACTCAAAATGTGATGGCTTACTTGCATATAGAGTGTCTCCGAAATAATGGCTCAAAGTTCGGGAGGCGATTATTTAAATGAAATCAAGAAAACAGTTCCTTTGAAGAATTCCGAACTCTGATTAGTTTCAGAGATACAAGCGCTGAAAGTCAGGCGGCATTATCATAGCTCGACCAGCAGGGACGGCGCTACAGGAGGACTAGGAGGGGCTGAAGCCCCCCCCCCCCCCCCCCCCCCCCCCCCCCCCCCCCCCCCC
>JAGDQP010022200.1:16547-30745 GCA_022664845.1 Lepisma saccharinum
CACCAGCAGGAACGGCGCTAGAGTAAAAGTTTGGGGGGGAGGGGACCCCCCCCCCCCGAACATTTGTCTCAGCCACCCACCCTTCAGGTTCTAACAATTGATGTTTAGGTTTAAAGCTGCGATAAACCGGTAACTTAGAAATCCCCTTTAGACCGTCAAATCAGTTAAACTGAGAGTTTAAATTGTCATTTTCCTTTAGTTTTAACTCAGTCCTTTTAATTTATGAATGGTAATGATAAGGCGCTTTCAGAGAAGAATTTCGTTTTTGTTTTTTTCATGTGTAGTCTGGTGGTAACGACGCAATTGCAAAGTATGCTGGAATTCCAACTAATACATATAGTTGGCTCGAATATAGTGTAATGGAGAATACGGTGTACTATTTTGTATGTTACCTTTTTCTGTTGGTCTTGAAAAATCAGTGGTATTCTATGAAAAAGGAATTTGTAATTGGAAGAAAGTCACCGAACGATATGTCGTCATAAGACAACATGATGAGACTAGTAGGTGAAAAAATTATTAGTCTTTGAAAAAAAAAAAACTGATTCACGGAAAATTAGCGACGCCCACCAAAAACTGATAGAGGAGAACCGACATTATGTCGCCACAGTAGCTGAAATGTTGCTGTTGCTTGCAAGATAAAACATTTCTTTCAGATGTTGTGATGAAGCTAAGTCTAGCAAGAACAGAGATAATTTTTAGAACTGCTTGAATTCACTGCTAAACATGAGCAGTGAATTCAAGAAAAAAATTATATAACATTACCGAAGAATGCAAAATACATTCATCACTCAATCCAGGACGAATTACTCTCCGTAATGAGAAAAATGGTTCTTCAGAAAGTAGCTGAAGCAGTGAAAGCGTCATGCTATTTTGCCCTTCTTGCTGATGAAACCAAAGACATCACTAAACAGGAGCAACTTTCAGTTGTCATTCGCTATTTCTATAGTGGAACAACGTTTCATTGGATATTACCCATGCTCGTCACTAACAGTAGATTCACTTTTCATGAATATAAGGAAAGTGCTGACAGAATGTTTAATAGATATTAGAAAGTGTAGCTATAGCACAACCGTACGATAACGCTTCAGTTATGAGGGGGCATTTCTCTGGCGTACAAGCTCTCTTACAATTTACGTGCACTGCTACAACCACAGACTTAATTTAGTCATGCTAGATGTTTGTCGTATGTTTTTCTCATTACTCCAGCAATTGTACATATTCACTTCACATTTGACAGTTCATCCGTTGTTTGTGAAACTTCAGGAGGAGAACAATTTAAACGAAAGTGAACTTAATTTGAGGTGGATTTGCTAAATACCATCTTGTTTATCAGTGAAAGCAACATTTCCTGTTATACTGCTTACCTTACATGAGATTATAATAACTGAACAGTACTTATAAAAAGCAAGCGAAGCAAAGAGGATTTTAGATCGAATAGATTTTATTTTATATTTTGTGTCCATCTCTTTTGCGTTCTTCTGCGTGACTTAAAAGTACTTTCTGATTACCTGCTGAAAAGAGACTGTGATCTTGCTGTTGTATGTACATTTGTCGACTCTCTGTTGGAACATGTATACGATCTTCGCTCAAATGCTGTTGCTTTTGAACGTCTTATTGAAGAAGTGCAAAAGTTTGCAGAAGGAAACAACATTCGAAGAACCGTTAACAGTGAGCGCATCCGAAAACTTCCAAAGCATTTTCAGCACAATGCAACAGAGATTCCAGCATGTGAAAGCAGTGCGGCAAAAGGTGAAGAGGACATTAAAGTTAAGATCCATTTTTCCAGTACTTGATCGCCTAACGTCTGAATTAGAGAAAAGGTTTTACCAAGAACAGTGACGTGTTGATTGATGTAAGCTGTGTAAGTCCACGATGTGAAGATTTCTTGAACTACAAGAAACTGCAAACCTTTGGAGTTCATTACGCCTGTGATTTGAACAGCTTAGAATCAGACGCGAAACTTTTGCCAAAAGTTATTCCATGCTATGAGTCAGAAAAAACACATCAAGATAATAACACTTCAGGAGCTAGCTTCACTGATTGAAACCTTCAGAATTGCTTTTCACGAACTTTATAAACTTTGTGTCACCGCAATGTGTATTCCTCCATCAACAGCTGGA
The DNA here is from genome assembly GCA_022664845.1 of Lepisma saccharinum. Classification (NCBI taxonomy): domain Eukaryota; kingdom Metazoa; phylum Arthropoda; class Insecta; order Zygentoma; family Lepismatidae; genus Lepisma; species Lepisma saccharinum. Next base: position 18,668 of record JAGDQP010022200.1, read on the forward strand.
TGTGAAACAACATTTTCAACTCTACCAGGTTGTTATAAACGTTTTAAACATGTTTTGGGAAGATGTTTGAATAGGTTTAAAACAACTAAAATATCACACTATGGAAACTAATTTATTCAATTTTCTTACACTACACCTATCCTCTACAACTTTTGTGCATGAAGTAAATTAGAAGCAGTGTGTGTTATGTGCTTCTTAATATTTATCTTTATAACACTAATTAGAGAACGAAATTCTGCACAAGAACGATCGTTTGTAGCGAAACCAACGGAATGTGAAGTCGAAAGTGAATCTTTTTTTTTTATTACTTCTCTATTTCCATGAGTAATGAAGGTTAAACGCATTATTCGAAATCAAAATTCAAAAATTTCCAATTCATGTTGTTTTAATCATCATCATTTGCATAAGGATAAGTTATTTTCATTCTTTATCGATCATTTTTGGCATGAATAGTTTGTGTACAGAACATGATGTGAAGTAATTTCATATCGAAGTGTAAGGCATTTACAAAAATCTACGTAGAGGATAATCAAAAAGCCTGATGTTGACGCCAGCACTAACTCATTAATCTCAACAAAAATCTGGGAAATCCCAAACTCTTTCTCCCGAAGTTGCATATTAGGCAGGATCGGTATGTCTGGCAGTTGAATTTATATGGCAAACAATATTTGTATGTGTATTGCGAAACGACAGAGAACAAGACATTCTCATGAGATTCCTGACATGAAAATAAGGAGAAATAAAGTTTAGATCATCCGAAGGGTGTACAAATACTTCATTTTGGCGCTATAGGCTACCGAAAACGTGAAAGAACGAACTTCAGAGTTTGGTATTACCAATACCAGTAATAGTAGAAATGAGGCGGCATAATACCCTTTAAAGACTTGAAACCTACTCTAACCAAAAACGCACGTTCCAAAATTGAGCAATGGATGCGCAAGGAATTCCCCAAAGAAAGTAAAGGATTCCCAGACATTTTCTGGAGTAAATGTGGACCAAAATAAACACGAATAAGGATCAGTTCTACAATCGACCGCTAAACTTCTAGTCAGACAACTTTCATTTTGCGTACTCACATTAACCAAAATCCGGGACGGGCGTAAGCCATAGTGCTCTTACCGCCCATAAAATTCATGTTATCTTATTAACCAAAATCAGACTTTGCCTCAACTTAGCGTTGACTAGAAGTTTAGCGGTCGATTGTGGAAGTGACCGTAAGGCGACTTCTCCTATGACTGCAGATGATAAACGTGATCACTGCCGTCCAACCGAGCAATGACAGTCTCTTTTACTAATAACAAATATATGGTCGTTGAAATGTATGTAGTATAATCCTGGTTGTTACGTAACCACCTATCTATTTTTAATGAAAATCTCTCTGCAATGAAAATCTGTTTACGATATCGCCGCCGCAAATGAATTATTGTTACTTGTTTGAAGGTAACAATAATTCCTTTTCCTGTCCGAAATTCTTTTTCAGAGAATTTCTAGGAGTTAACTACTTCCGTTGGGGAATTCCTTGCGTACCCATTGCACAATTTTGGAATAAGCATTTTTCGATACAGCTAGTTTGATATCTATATGAGGATACCATAACACCTCAGTTCTACTGTTAATAGTATTGGCCAGTGATGCCCAACCTAGAGCTCACGGGCTAGATCAATCCCGCCACATATGTTGCATGATTTGTGATATTAGCTTTTAAAAGCTGCAACTAAACTAAGCGTATGATTTGTATGCGATTTATATCAGAGGATGCTCTGACCTGTGACGATCGTGCGAATGGGAAAAACAAGGTTGGGGATCACTGGTTTATGGTCTTTAGACATCTCAGGCTTAGGCCGTGATAGGGTGGGGGACAGAATGTTGGAAGGGAGTCTGCTAGGGTCTAGTTTGTGGGTACCATTCCGGTATTTTCCTGGTGTGACTGAGGAGAATTGATCGGAGACAGGAAGATTTACGTAAAGACAGAGAGGTAAATAACGACAAGGCGGCCTGAAACAAAGCTGCCTAAAGGCTTTAAAAATTAAATTAAATTGAAAACGACAAGGAAAGAGAATCAACACCACTAGATTTTGAATAGTTGCTAGCTCAACAGACGTTGATTCTTTTGAATCAACTTTCGCAAGCAAATAAACGTATTAGTGCAGTTGATACAGCAACAAACATTGGTACAAGTTCAACAGTCAATCCCTAGAGAATAGCAACTCCAGTGCTGTATCTCAGATTTCCGTGCAAATGACGAGAACAAAACAACAGATCACCACCCAGTGGCATCAAATGGCAGTTAAGGAGGCTATTTACGTGAAACAGGAATAGCAGCAGCATTACTTGGCAGAACAGGGTTCTCAACTTACCGCTGCCTAATATCTACCCTCCAAACAAGTATCGCTGATGTTACCTTGAAGGATCCTCACATCAATCAGTCAGTAGCCAAGGCGGAACAAGTGGAAGTTGCCCTCATTAGAGAAGAAAGGTGACGGAGTAGCGTAAATGATTTACTCGTGCTCCATAATCAGTTACAACGTCTGCACTGCTACAGTTTCATTCTTCTTCTAGTACCAATCCTTTAAGGCACTTGGTCAACTGTACCTCGCTCTAGCTCTGATAGTGGTTAACCTAATACCAGTAATGCCGGTGAGGCTAATAACCAGACAAAGAACAAAGAAACTCAGGGGATTGTGCGAAGATCCGACAACATTGGAAAACAAACTTTACATAGAGACATAATATGTTAGTAACCTTATTCTAATCGTACTACCAACATTGTACTCATCTCAGTTATAATTTAATACCAAATGTGAATCAACACCGCATGGAAACACGAGGAGAAAATGCCAACTGACAACATTACAATGGGAAAAATGGAATTAAGTTCCAGAAGACAGATATGCGTCTACACTTTCTATTTAAAGGTAAACAAAAGAGATTTTAATCCAGATACCTAATATCACGTATATCAGTATTCTTCATTGAATTCAAGAGGAGAAAAACATTCTTTTCTCTCTGGAGTCGAAATTATTTGAATACATTAAGAGAAAAGTTGTGGTTGAAGATAATCAGAAAATGGACTGACAGACGAATTGAAAAAGTAAAAAGTTGGTTACTTTATTCTTTTTCATCTTCCTCTTCTATTGTTTTCTTTGATATTTTTTATTATTCATTCTTGATTACGTGAAAGCCTTTCCAATTCTGTTCTCTGTCTCTCTTCCCTTCTATATTTTATTTTATCTCATTCTTTCTGGTCTAAACTTTTCCTCACCTGATTCATCTTCCGAATTCCACTGTCTTTTCTTTCATTCTTACATATCTGTTTTCTTTCTCTGCATTATTTTTTTTCGTCTTATTTCCTCTTAATCATCTCTCTTTCTCTCTTGCCAGACAGAATCTGTTATCTCTAAGCCAAGGACACGAAATTGAAGAAGAAGGAAGAGGAAGAGAAACATCGCGTGGTCGTAATCCAATCTCCAACCAAAAAGCCTTTAATCTGGATAATGAAACTACATTACTTGGGACGAAAGAATAGGGATGAACCGCGAGAAGATATTTTTCTCTCTTGTTTTATTTTTCTCTCTTTTTTTTTTATCAAAAGTTTTTTCGAGGTAGGAAATATTTCTGATGTATATCTAAATATCACCTAACTTCATCAAAGTTTCAATCACTTCATTAACGCTTCTATTGGAACGTATACGTACAAGGTGCGAATAATACTACACTCTCTGTACCAACTTTCTTGACGTTCAGAACTCAAAATTGTACCTAACGTGTTCTGAAAGTGTCCTGAAATGAATATGAAGATAATTCCTAGCTTTACTTAACATTTTTACTGCATTATTTATGCACTTCTTTGGGTGCAAAGTATCATCAATGGTCTAGAACTTGTTTATCAATGTATTTCACACATTGTCAAGATGGAGAAAAGTCTTTCATATAGCTCATGTGATGTACGTGTGTAAGCTGTTGCAAATAGGTAAGTACTAGAAGGTTTAATGGATTAAATCATGGATTAAACATGTATTTCTGTTTCTGCTTGCGTGGAACTTATGGAAAGCAACTCAGTGACAATGATTCTCGAATTTCTGACTGATAGTTTCCCCAGAAATCTCTGTAATACCTTCCTCACGCAATTTATAATCATACTGTCAACAAGGGTTACTTTAGGCTGTGTTATATACCATGCTGTGTATATTCTGTTCCGTGTGTACTACAAGTCTGAGTTTTTCTACTAATGTAGGACATGGAGTCCACTTACTATTGCAATTTGTTCATTGTTCATTTATGGTTTCAAATAGCAAATAAAAATAATGTTTCTAAAATGTCTTTTTTTTTTTGTCAAAAGTGGTTTTCAATATTAGACGAGCCGTGTGACCCTGTAACAACAAAATAAGAAGACTAATAGATAATAATAATAGACCTAATATATATTAGATAAAAAAATGAATAATGGCTTGTTGTGTGTGTCTTTCTAAAAAAGAAAAAGAAAGAAAGAAAAGGAAAAGCGAAATTCGACCCGAGAACTTGAAAGCGAAATTTGTGTCGAAGACATTCTAAGAACTCCACAACTACCTGCTGCAATTCATATATGAGATGGTACAGCTTGCTTTAATGTAAAGTTTGAGAATATTGATTTGTCTTAATGAGAAAAGTAGTACTAGGTTACTACCAAGCGGTCATTTTTTGTTTTGTAATACCGGTACTAGCTTGCATTGTTAGCATGTAATATGATATGATTACAATAGCCTTTGTATTTGCGCTGGATAATATCATAACATATATCAGTTTTCAAAGTCAGTTGAGTAAATAGGTAGCTTGGACTGCCCTTATAACTTTTCAACATCCAGCTATACCACTACACTAAATGCATAGGCCTATCATTTCTGTGAAACTCTCCAATATTTTTCTCTCCATTGGTTTACCACGCAGGTATGTTTCTGTGTGAATTTGATGAAATCTAAAGATAACGTGTTCTTTGGATTAATTGTATGTTCTTTATTCGTTTATGTCAGATTTCAGCAGTGAGAAAGAAACGACATGCTAAGTCTGTCTTGAACTTCTGTTTCATTCCCAATGTACAGTATTATAGTTTCCCATCTCATTTTTTAACTTTATATTCTCTTAATTCATTGGTATTATTCGGTTTACTTGGTTCCTTCAACTTAGCTGTAACATAACGAAAGCAGCTGAGAATCGTTATTACAAAGTCACCGTAATAACTTCCAAATATTCTGCTTTGTTTTTCTTTCTTAAATCCCGGAAAAGTTTCTTTCAAAGGTGTAAACTTATTGTTTGATATTTGAAGACGTGTAGCTGTTTCAAATACAACAAATATCCTGTCAGAAAGCCTTTATTTATTTTCAACACATTTGTAACTGAAAGTTCGTATTCAATGTTTATATACAACACAAAATAAATTTATAAATAATTCTGTTATATATTAACCGATTTTCATGATTTAGCCATCAAATGAAAGAGGATAATCTGTTCTTAATGTTCATGTGTCCAATGGTAAATCTACACTCACAATACTCCCGCCATGAGATCAGAAATCGTTGTACCCAAAGTACCCTCTTTTGTGGGGATACTTTGGGCATATCTACCTAGGTATATGGGATTTAAATCCTTGTATATTCCACATGGATTGAGAACTACCATTAACATCATTAGAAAGATATAAAAATGGTATAAGAAAACAAATTTTAATTTGATAATTATGACACGTAAGATAAAAGCTACAGTAAAAAAATAAATTTTAGTGCTGAAGGTGCTTTAGTTGATGGTACTTTTCTGTTGTGTTATTTTCTGTTCCTGGACAATAGCAGTATAAACAATAATGTATAGAATGTTTGAATTTGAATTTATTTTATGGTCTTTAGGCATCTCAGGCTCAGGCTGGGATATCGTGAGGGAGAGGATGTTGAGAGGTAGACGGCCAGGGCCTATTTTATAGGTTCTAATCCAGCAATTGCCTGGTATGACTGAGGTAAACTCTGGAAAAGCCTCAGTCAGGATGGTCGGTCGCTGGTTCGATCCCGGAATGCTAAGCCAACGTTTGCCACTGAGTCACGGTCGCTGAGTGTATAGGATCTTGAAAGTATCTGTACTCAGTAAGGGCTTACTTCTAGTTGTGTAGTAATTAATGAGGTATTTAACTTAATAATAATTGTAGAAGCTATTTTGTTATATTTTGATTTCCATTTCGCCACGCCGTGAATGTATAGGTAAGCTTTCTACTTTAGCTTTAATATTGATTACGCTCAGTCCTTCCCTATTCCGGGGGTGGGTGTGGGTGAGAAACATAACCATACCATAAGAATGAATGCACAAGCCTTCTATTTTCTGCACACACACACACATGTATAATATATATGATCATCCTATAAGTTTATTAACTAAAGATCGAGATCATGTTTCTTTCGAGCCATGCCTCATTTAAGATTTTATTATCGCTTTTAAAACTTTTTATAAAGTTCTTCATCGCTTCCATGAAGCCACACAGAAAAAACTTCGTTTGTGGTTGCCAAAAAAAAAATGTTTAAATATGGCCCAAAGAAGTCTTTGTTTCCTCTCAACAAAAGTTTGTTTAAACGAATTAAATTTCGAGTACACACACACACACAAATCCAAGCTAGAACTGAGACCCAAGTAATTGGTAGTCTGACAAGCTACCCATATCGCTACGGCGCAAGCCGCGGAACACACTACCTCACTGGCCTGTTTCATTGTAATTATATAAGAGGTAAGCTTGAAAGGTTCTTAGTTATTAATATTACAAAATGGAATATTATTATTCGTCAGTTGCAAAATTTAGAACATTAGTTAACAGTTCTGGAGCATTTTCTTGTAGTTAAGATCTTGTTTATTTCTCAATATTTCATGTGCTTCGCACTAACGAATGAGTAACATAGAAATAAATGAGTTTTGAAAATTTTTTTTTTGTTTAATGGAATAAACAAGAATCTTAGTAAACAAAGCAGATTCTGAATTTTTGAACGCATTTGTTACCCTGGTAATTGACGTACCATACGAAGAAACTCTTTAATGCGACATTGCTTATTATTAATAAGCGAACAATAGGCCTTATACAATAATAATAGTAATATCGTATTTCTTTGCAGTTATAATGTTGGAAATAAGTTCTAAAAGTTCTCTTATATAACTTGAACTCCACTTAACTTTAGCCAACAAGCGTTGTTTGCTGCCAATTAGCCGACACGTGTTCAAATCTCTTTGCTACCACCGTACTTTTTCCTTCACTGTTGCCAATGAAGTTCGTTTAAACAAACTTTTGTTTAAAACAAACAAAGCTTTGTTTGGGCCCTATTTGAACAATTTTTTTGTTAACCACAAATAAGGATTTTTCTCTGTACGGTTTCTCTCTCTGAACATACATTTTTAAATAGGTATTTCCCTCTGCTTTTAGGTTTCCTCAAATGTTTCATTCCATTTGACATCCATAACATCCATAGCAACATAATAAATGGTTACAAGAAACCCGTGAATTTTATTTATTTATTTATTAGAAGTTAGCGCGGATACAGCAAACGCCATTTTACACCGTTTTTTTAACAAACAATAAACAATAAAACAACAATAAAAATAATATAACAACAAAGACTTATGCAATAGGAAATAATATGATTTTTTTTTCATTCATTCTAGATACATATAACAAGTCTTTAGAAATTTACTTTTACTGAGGCAGAAATCTGGTGCCAAAGGAAGAGTATTGTAAAAATGTGATAATCTATATATAAGAGATCGCTGGATCAAACAATCTCGGTTTTGAGAGGTAGAAATGATGTTGTGAACGATAATTTTGTCTGGGTACTCTTAGGGTAGAAAGTGGAAGAAGGTCGTTGGTCCTGAGAGTGCCCTGCATTATTTTATAAAGAAATTTTAAGTCATTTAGATTTCTCCTTGCGTCTATGTGTTTTACGTCAAGAGAATTTAAAATGTCTACGTTAGATTTGTGTTGGAGGTTGGGTACCCTGTGATGTACAATGCGAATAAAGAAATTTTGGACTTTGTGCAATTTAGATATGTTGGTTTCACAAGCCATAGACCAGATAGATGAACAGTATTCAATAGTAGAAAGTACACAAGTGAGAAAATATGACCGAAGAGCTGTGAAATCTTTAATATCGGTAAACCTGTAGAAAAGTCCAAGAAGTTTGAGTGCTTTAGAAGTTACTAATTCAATGTGAGGAGTAAAATTGAGTTTTTCATCAAATATGATACCCAGGTCTTTGTAATGGTCTACCCATGGTACATTAGATGAGGCTAATGTGTACGTACATTTTGTGTTATGGGTTTTGAGTGAGAAACGCGTTGCAGCAGTTTTGCAAGGATTGACTTTCAGTAACCAATTATTGCACCACATTTCAACAGAATCTATAGCGGTTTGAAGGAAGAAAGTATCTTCTGTAGATTTAATTGTCATAAAAATTTTGCAGTCATCAGCGTTAAGAAGTACCGAGCTGGAATTATCTATCTGTTCACATAAGTCATCAATGAAGTGAGAAAATAAAACTGGCCCTACGGAACTTCCTTGAGGGAGACCTGAAAGTATGGGGAGCCACTTGGATGTGCTACCAGAGAAGACGACACGTTGTTCTCTGTCAGACAAATATGATGTTAGAAGCTGAAGGAGGGGTGTATATTAAATCTGGAAGCAAGCATATGTATAAGAAGTTTGTGATTGACAGTTTCAAATGCTTTGGAGAAGTCTAGGTATATTACGTCAAGTTCTTGTCTATTTGGTAGGGCATCCGTGGCGTGAGACAGTAGGAAAGCTACGTTGGTTTCACAGGATCCATTCGGTAGAAAGCCATGCTGGGAGGGAGAAAGAAATGGAAGGACATGATTTTGAATCCTGTCTGTGATGACCTATGATGACGAGGAAATAGGTCTATATGAACTACCACAGGATTTTTCACCTTTTTTGTAAACCGGAGTAATATTTGCTTGTTTCCAGGAGTTTGGGAAATAACCATCCGAGAAGCACCGATTGAAAAGAATGGTAAGAGGTGCAGACAATCGTTGGGCTAGTTTAATCAGAAATTTGGAATTTATTTTGTCAGGTCCAGATGCTCTGGAGGATTTTAGAGATGTTAAAAGGCGATAACAAGGTGCTGACAAAGGGGCTTGGAATATTGGTCGAAGTGTACAAAAAAGTGTATTTTTTATGATTCAATCAACAGAAGTCACTTCTGCTTTACTTTCGTCCTGGGATGAAACACTGCCGAGTTGTAGCGTTACCTCCTAGACATCAGCACTCTTCGTGAGGACTCCAGAGAATCTGAATTCCTGAAATTAAGATTTATTTGGTAAAAAACATATAAGTTTGCCTATTTTACAAGAAAAAATTAATTGGAGACCGTGTTAGTTTATCAAATTACACAAAATAAAATTACATAACAGGATGGGATGTAAACTATTAGAAGAGCACGAATGTGATACATACCAGAAAATATTACCTTGTTACTCAGCACTAAAAACTCAAATTCATTTTCACGAAGCCAAATAATAATTAATCAGCGGAACTCGAAAATGCGTGCAGAACTGAGAAATTAGAAAGCCTCGTCTTGAACAGGGAAAAACAACAAAGGAAAATGTATTTTTAACGAAAAGCTTTTTTTCGATGAACGAAAACGAAAAAAAAAAATTCCACAAAATAGAAACGAAAAGATCGACAAAGAAAAACCGAAAATATTTTCGAAAAACGAAAACGTTTTCGACAAATGAAAAACGAATAGTTTTTCGACAAACGATTAAAAAAATAAAATCTTTTGGAAAATCGAAAAAGAAACTTTTCGAATATAGCCATTTCTAGTAAGAATAATATGTCTAGATAGTACGTCAATGAGGGAACAGATTTAGTAGACCAATATCACAACGAAAATATATTACATGCGCTTTCGTCGAAATCGCTTGAGATACAGGATTTCCTACGTCGATATTAAAAAAAAATGCCATTTAGGCAACCCAGAGTCAGGCTTTCCAATTTGAACCCATTAAATCTCTTACGAATGCTAATAGTATATAAAAAAAAATAACTACAAATCCATAATAACAACGTGAAAATATGATTCATTACTGGAAGGAAATTTGCATCAACATAATTGGTCAAAGAAACAAAAATTTGAGTAAACAAAATGAATTCAGAAAAAAAACGATTTTTTTTTTTCTTATTAGAATTTCAGAATCTGTTACGGTATCCAGAATAAAGGGTACAATCCTTTAAACAAACCAGCGACCATAAAACTCGACTTCAAATTATGCATACGTTTCTATTTTTACATTGCTATTTATCAAGATACAGTTCACTGTTTCCAAAATTTACAAACTGGATTCAGCAAGCAACTAAAAAGTAAATCAACAACAATGTTAAAATATTTGAGCTTACAATTTTAGAGAGCACGCTATTTGTTTTCATAATAATTACAGCTATAAATGACTAACAAATATTTATGACCGTATACACAATTCCATTCTCCAACCTAGAAAAAAACATACATGTGTTTCCTGAATGTACTATTACATGTTATACACTCGTCAGTAAGTAGAGAACTACGAGATGTAGTGATGAAAACGTGGAGGAAGGAGATATGAAGAAGAAAAGAGAGTTATTGTTTCTGTGCCAGATAAATATGGGAATTCCCATATAATTAATGTTGTTCCAACTTGCCTTTTCTCCTTCGCCGTCTCTCTCCTTCCCTGGGAATATGAAATACTGCAGAAACTCTTACACGGCCGAGTTAGTTCTCTGGAAAATGTGGTGATTTAGGAGGCGTTATACAGAGCTCATATTCCATGTTGCTTTGGTCTCACGTAGCTTCAGCAGAAAAGGAGAAGGGACAATTTATAATTGAAACAGAAGATTAATATTTATTTTAATTCGCAGCTCACAAAAAAAAGGACTTGGCTCTAGTGTTTCTGTTTTCGAGTTAAAAGGCTGTGTTATGTGTTTGATTATCTTTTTTTTATTGTTGTTGTTACTATTCACTAATTAAATTACTTTCAGCTCGAACAACATTTTGAACAGAAAACTGATAATACTACCGTACAAGTGCAAAAAATGTCAGGAAATGGTAGCATAATAACTGAACCTCTGTTGCTTGAATATATTGGGGTAGTCCAGACTTGAAAAAAAAAATCCCTTTCGGTAGGCCTACAGGCTGAGGTAGATTTCGAAGTTTTTTTTATTTTCAAAAATTCAAATCTCACCTTATATGAGAGCCATCGAGAAACTATTTATTGTTTGCAGATTATTCATCAAGAGCTTCAACGATATTCACAACGATAACCCACAAGACGTATATATATATATACTCGCTTTGCTTCGCTGGGAGCGCTGCCCCCTAGACCCCCGTGGGGGGTTCGCCCCCAACTTCTGTGTTTTTGAGAGGATGAGCCTCCTTTATCTTAACCAAAATCTCCCTGCAGCACTACACCACCATGGTGTCCATCTGCAACCTCCCACGGGGGGCTGCGCCCCCAAAGGGGAGGTTTGCTCCATTTATTGTAACCCACTCTTCGTCATACCCATTTTGGATCCAAGTTGACGACTTTTTGAAATTTTCTTATATTGTCGTGACCTACTTGTGATGGTACATATTCAAGTAAAATTTAATTTATCCAGATCAAACGGTGTGCAAAATGGGATTTTGGGCGGTCATTTTGGATCCAACATGGCGACTTTTCACAAATGTTGTAATATTTCCCTAAACTACTCGTCATAATGCACCTTTAAGCCAAATTTCGTATCTCTAACTTAAACGGTGTAGCAAATGGATTTTTAGGTCCGCCATTTTGGATCCAAGATGGTGTCTTTGGATACATCATGTAATATTTTAGTAACATACAAGTGATAATGTACCGTGTTACCAAATTTGACATTTCTAGCTGCAGCAGTTTAGGCTGTGTATTCTATACAACAATGGGTTCGGTGGCCATTTTGGATCCAAGATGGCAACCGATTTTGCTCATTAACGAACTTAACCGAGCTATTAAGCCTAGAAACAACATGTAAAAATTTGGTTCAAATATCTTGAAAATTATGGCCGCTAGCGTGTTAAT
>JAGDQP010022201.1:0-19895 GCA_022664845.1 Lepisma saccharinum
TTTTGCGGCGGAGGGGAGAGAGGGGGTTCAAAATGGCGGCTGCAGCCAGTTACTAAATCGCCTCTAGCTCCTCTCTCCATGATCCGATTTCAGTGTTCTTTTCTTTTAAATTAAAGGTCAAATTAAGTACTATAAGTTGCTACAGTGACATTTCGTGTAAGTACAGTAGAAACCCGTTAAAAATGTAAAGATAAGGAAAAAAAAAATTTTTTTCATCACAGTTTTTTTTTTTTAGAAAATGAGTTTGTGTAACTTTTTCTTAATTAGAAAAGAAAGTATGTTTCTTAAGCTTTTATTTGATACTATACAACACCCATTTCCATGCACAATTAATCCCACAGTGACCGGTAAAAGAATACAGGTACAATGGCGCGGCCCGTTTTCGGCCATGTGTTATCTCACTGAAAAGGTACACGGAAGTCTTTCAAGACTATCTAAACTTTTTGAGTGACTAAACAATTGTGCTGTGGTGATTCTTTTTAGATACGTAAATTTGACATGTCCAGGGAAAGGGGGAATAAAAGGAGAGTCGACCTGATTATTTTTATTAGCCAACCCGTAAGAGGGGCGTAAGGAATTGTACTATTATGAAATACAAGGCCCAAGATCATGGAAAGTGTTAACTAGCTCCTTTTTACGAGTTTCAAACTTGGCCCTGAGAGTTCCTGTGCTCTCATTCAACACGGTTATATCAGATGGAATAGGCATTTCACCAATCGTAGCAAAACTATCAATGAGTTTTGAAAATGTGTGATAATCATCACTAGCAGTCTTCCCGAATGATTTGCTGTTCCCTGGCTGGACATTCGAGCTTTTCTGAAGTTTATTTCTGGCAAGTGATGCATTTTCCCCAGTCAATCATTTGAATTGTCCTAAACTGGAGGTTTGAGCAACGTCTGCTAACCGAATACTATTGTCCATTATGAACTTCAATTAAGCATATGGTGGATCCTGAAAAGGGCGAAAAAAGGAAACCTGCAGGGAAATAACTATATAAAGTTGTTAAGATAAGTTCGATGAGAGATTAGTTTTAAAAATGTCCCTGACATAGAGTATTTGTCTAATACTTTCTGTAATTCAATAAACGTTATTATTGTTCACAGAATCTAAATTCAACATGATTGAAGGGCATATGCTTGAATTAACAACGTGGTTTATCAGTTCCATTAGCAGGACGTTGAAATTATTTGATAAAGTGTATATATTTTGTCGTTCTAACTTATATGTATAAGTGAAAAAATTAGAAATAGTCACTTTCTGAAAAACTGTGATGAAAATGAAAGTGAAAAAAAAATCTCATTTTTATATTTTTAACGGGTTTCCATTGTACTTATATAAAATATCACTGTAGTACCTTATAGCACTTAATTTGACCTTTAATTAAAAAAAAGAACATTGAAATCGGACCATGGGGTGAGGAACTAGAGGCGATTTAGTAAGTGGCTGCAGCCGCCATTTTTAACCCCCTCCGCCGCAAAATTTGCGATGGCGTTCCTACCAAAAATACTCCACTGGGGTCAAGGAAGGTGTGTGCTAAGTGGGACCTATTAAAGTAAGTATGCATAGTTGGGGCCCTTAACCACCAGACTAGTACAAGAATGTTTCTGGCATCAATCCGTCCCAGTGGTCTTTCCCACTGATTAGTACAACATAAAAGACGATCCATTTCGCGGTACAAGCTATCCGCATTATCAGGTGTAATGAAAGGTAAGGTTAAAGAAAGAGCAGTGTGCTGATAGTTTGGACTACTGTGCTAAAATGTAAAATCCAAGATGGAGGAAGTCAATCGGCAAAGTGTACAGTGTTGCCAGTGGAACTCATCCGAGCGCTAACTGCATGTGCGAATGTGCGTTGTGGGTGGACAGTGAAATGCTATTTATTCTGTGTTAAAGTTAAAAAAAAAATTATTGTGTTTGTTTACTAAAACCTCTATTTAAAGGGTTTCAAGACGACTAACCCACATAGTCAATAAAGATGCGATTACCAATTCATCGCAAACATATCTGATGTCTCTGACTGTGGATTAGCCGCCTCTGGCTTGAAGCCCTTCATTTATCAGGGTGGTCACTCACCGGGAAAACCTGGAAAAGTCAGGTAATTTTGAGAAAAACCTGGAATTTCTCCTTGGATGAAAATATAAATGCTTCCTAGCCATTTAGCTCATATATGTATATACAAAATCCTCTTGTATTCATTAAAGACACACTTCATGCTAAGTTTCGTTTATCTAGCTCTGCCGGTTTGGGCTGCGTCTACTTTCCATATGTACTTTAGTCCGTATCAATGACGAAAAGCCAATTCTGTGTCAGAAAGAGAGGTTCTTGAATTTCGAAAAGATTGTCGTACAGGATGTCAAAAATTTGCAGTGAAAGTAATTGGGAGATCCAACCTGACAACAGCAATTTCGTTTCTGGGTCCAAGCGTGTTTGTGGATGACAAGCTAGCTGCAAAGAGAGTGTCTAATTGTCTGGAAATCGTGGTATCCAAAAATTGGCTTTCAGGGGCTTTGGCTGATGAAATCGAACCTGAATTTAAAGCTTTCGCTAAAACTCCTCTGGTGTTGGAAGCAATTAAGATTTATGAGAGGAAAAATAAGATGAAACGACCATTGGATGGAAATGCTGGATTTATGCCCATGCTCAACGCAGATGGATGGCTTTGTGAAATTTCTCCTAATTCTGTCGCATGGGAATGCCTGTGTGGAGAGGGGATTTTCAATGTTTGATTGAAAATCAAAGAGAGCAGAGCCTAATTGCACTCATGATACAATTTCAGCTGTTGGTGGTATTGATAAGTTGTCCATGCTGCCCGCAGTGCTCATGGAGTATATGTTGAATCCCTGAAGAACCTAGAAGAAGAAGAGAAGAAACAGAAGAAGAGACATACCATTAAGTAAGGTGGTTGAACTCGGGGCAAAGAAGTTGTTGGCTGATGTTAAGGAGAAGCTGTCTGCAATTAATGATTTGAGATCTTAAAACATTTCAATGAATGTGGTGTTAATTCCTGTATAGACTGGCAGACATAGGCATGAACCACTTTGAAACTCTTATATTAAAGCACTCCGAAACTAGACAGGTTAGGTACTACAGGTTTGTTGATTCTTTGCTTCTGTCTACAGACACTAAACAATTTGACTATGTTTTCCAAGAGTTAATTCGTATACACCCTAACCTAAAATTCACCAAAGAATTAGAAGAATGGCAGTATTAATTTTTTAGATATTAGCATATACAGACACAACAACAGGTTCCAAACTAAAGTATACTCGCAAACCTACCCCAGGGGACCAATATATACATGCGAAGTCGTTCCATACAATCTGTGCACCAACCAATATGACCTAGAAAATGAAATCCAGCAAGTGATCAATATAGGCCAAAGAAACGGATATCACAAAGCAGAACTCCTCGAATGGAACCAACAGGCAAAATTACGCTTTACACAAATGAAACAACAGGTTAGCGACAAAAAAGCAGAGAACCAACCACAAATGGATTAGTTTAACTTCTTACCCAACACTAACCAGCAGATTAATATTTCACTTCTATAGAAATGCGAGCACAGCAATGACGTTACAGTCTGGCAACATTGTTCCTATACTCTGTCAAAGACTTTAAACGAGCAGTACAGCATTCACACCTTACTCTTCACCCTATCCTTTTAATTCTTCCCATCGTTTGACAATGCGAGCGCACCGACTTGCGAAATATATCACGATTTAAGTTTTTTGTAAGTGTTTACTAAACGAGAGAATTAGCTGCAGACCAGCAGGTAAGAAAATGTCTGTTTTCTCTCCACGGGATTTGTTACATGATTAATTCCTGTAGTTTGGATTTTAGGCAGTTTAGTGGTTAAAATTAGACTATTTTTACCTTCTGTAGTTTTCTTATTCTTTTTAGTGACTCCCTATCCTACTCTACATTGCAGTTCACTTATAGCTTTATGGCGAGTTTAACTTCAAGAAGAGACGAATATTTTTTGTTTTTTTCTGGAAAAGTCAGGGAATTTTCAAAGAGTTGCCACCCTGTTTATTAGTGGGATCTAGACTTTATCTATCTGTCCTGTATCCAGATATTTATAGATATATGTGCTTTCATAAACTATTTTCTCGATATGAGATTTATTTATCTTTTATGACCTGTCCTAAATCCAAATCCCGTATCGAGAGATAAATATAAACCAAAATTAAATGTGGATACAGTACAGATAGGTAAAATAGGATCCCACTTATAAATAGAGGTTTTAGTAAACAAATACAATAGATTTTCTTTACATTAACCCACAGAATAGCAGTTCACCTACCACGCACATTAGCACTCAGATGAGCGCTTCCACTGGTAACACTGTCCACTTTCTCCCGATTGACTCCTGCCAACTTGGATGTTTACATTTTAGCACAGTAGTCCAAGCTATCAGCACACTCCTTTTTCCCTAACCTTACCTTCTATTACACCTGATAATGCAGATAGCTTGAACCGCGAAATCGATCGTGTTTTACGTTGTACTAATGTGTGCCATGACCATTGGGAAAGATTGCTGCTACAAAGGTGCATTGAAGTCTGAGTAGTACATTGACAAATCATTTAAGGAAGCACATTTCACACAAACCATACAAAGACTGATTAATATTTCAGAGTTCGAGTCCGTTTTCATACGGAGTTAAAAATAATCACACCACGTATTAGTATGAAAAGTAGGTAGAATAACATAAAAAATGGTTCAAGATGGCGGTGGACACATCAGACCGTTGACAAGCGAAAATTGTGGAGTTCTTGTGCGGCTGTCCACCTTCTTGGATCTGTGTTATTATGTAATAAATATGAACATTTTCTGTATTTTCAGCTGTAACTATTTTGTTTCCGCCTGATATTACATGATTTTGTTTCTGTTGTTACGCGAACATTTCTGTGGTATGTTTCTCTTAGTTATTTATTTTCCCTAAATAATTCTTACCCAGCCCCCGTGGTTAAGTGGCTACGGTCACAGACTCCGGATTGTCACTGGGAAAGCATGCAGGTTCGAACCCTGCTGGCAGCCATCGTGACGGAGGTTTTGGTGAGTCGCTTCAGGCAAATACGGTTAGTACCGTGAGAAAGGCGCTAGCCGCTTTATTTCCCATCGCTTTCCGCAAAAGAGCTGGCTGCGGGACGTCATACGCAAGACTTCTTACAAGCCTTGAGCTATTATATGCACAGAAATTTATATTAACATAAGTAAGTCGTATTCTCCGGATTTACAGGTTTTTCTGGATGTTTCCGACTGTCACGTGTATTCCTTATAAATTACTACTGCGTAGGCGAAAGAGGTAAGAAAAAAAAATGTTATTTTGAGTTTCTCTTGTACATCATTCACAATGAAAATTTGTTCTGTGCCTCGGTAGAGAAGAGCCAGCCTCTTCGACCCAGATTAGAGCAATATGTTCCCTTCATTGTGGAGTGCATAACTCCAAATAGCCCGTTTTTTTCTTCTTATTTGCCCACGCAGTAGCGAAATCTATTCCCCTTTTGTAGAGTAGTCCATTCCTTTGCGTCCAGACTGGAAGCCGTGTTTCGTCCAGCTGGAACTGATCAGTGTTCGATGCTGTGTTTCTCCTCACACACAAGTAATTAATTAACTCACTCGACCCTAGCCAGATACCGTTCTTCTCATGTGGTGTGAGCCAATTATGAGTATTGTGTTGGATTCGAACCCCAGTTATCGACTGATGGATTAGGGAAAGCATACTTGTTTCGTAATGAACAAGACCTGGTTTCAGAATAGGTCATCCTGATCGGGGTTCCCTGTTTTATATGCCACACCAGAGGAATGCTACGAGCTAAGAAAATAGGATGGCTTCAAGCCTTAAGATGCGATGAAGTTCCGTTTCCTTTTCCAGCTAAGGTGCCTTGGAGTGCATCTAATCTTAATGGAACTGAAATAGTAATGAACCCAGAAATACACGTTTATCAAAAGAGCCTGTTCATGCCGATAACGCGCGTTTCGTAAAATCTGAACTATATTTTCACAGCTAGTCCCTTTTAGCTTTAAATATAAATGTTTAACGAAACAATTAGTATGATGTTCTTATATTAGGATATGGGATTACGTTGCATCTAAATTAAAGCGGGATTGGACAAAATCTTCTCTATATTCAGGCGAATTTCTTGTCAGTCATGCATGCTTGATCTTAACTGCATAATAATTTGTCATTTTTCATGTCTAAAGATCTGGACTTCATTCATGATTAATGTACACGAGACATTTTAGGATATTTGCACCTCTTTGCTTACTCCGTCAAGTAAGGAGTTTACTTATGATTAGCATTGCATACAAACATCCTCAACTCATGGTGAATATTCTTGCACCAACTTCTGTGTGAAGTAGGAAGGCAATAAACTATGGTACGAAAAATGTGATAGAAAAACGAAATTAAGATGAATGTACCTAACTAATGAACTCTTCAACTGTTGCCAGTTTCGATATTCGAAAACTTATAACTAGGTAGAATAAGAAATTACTAGAATCTGAAATAAAAAGACAAACATGAAATGTCTTTCTGTCATGTAGGGAAAATGGCTGCCTATTGTGTGACAATAAAGTATGAAAATACGTGCAAATTTTGCTCTGGTTAATGATCTAACTAACTAACTCTGTAGCTTATGGAACTCGCAAGTTTATCGCCGCAGTAACAAACGTTTGCCATTGGATTCTATCCTGGGCAACATCAAGCCAGTTTTCATCACGAACACCTACTTCTCGAAGATCTCTTCTAATATTGTCCTCCCAACGACATCTCGGTCTTCCCAATGGTCTCCTTCCATACGGCCTTCCAACCAGGATAGAATATAATCTTCGTTTTTCCCCCCATCCGAGCTACATGGCCTGCCCACCTTAGTCGTCGCGATTTCATTATTTTTACATCATCTGGTGAATCGTACAGTCCGTGAAATTCTTCATTATGCAGTCTCCTCCACTCTCCAGTCATCTCGTCCCGTTTTGGTCCGTATATCTTTCTCAAAACCTTATTTTCAAACACACATAATTTATGTTCAATTGATATGGTCGAACTCCCAACTTTCGCAACCATAAAGTATTACCGGCAGAATAACCGTTCTGTATATTTTCAATTTCAATTTCCTTGATATTAATCGCGATGTTAGAAGTTTTTGGACTGAATAGAAACATGCGTTCCCTGATACTAAGCGACTGTTTATTTCTTCCGTGACCTCATTTTTGTTTGTTACGTATGCTCCCAAGTATTTAAATTTGTTTACTTTCTCTATGACCTCATTCTTAATTCTTATGTATTTATTTCCTTCATTCCCTGTGTTTCGGCTTGTTATCATGTATTTTGTTTTATCTATGTTTACCTGTAGACCTATCTCATCGCACGCTTCTACTAAGACATCGGTGTTGCTTTGTAGTGCATCTATATCGTCCCCTATTAAATCTACATCATCCGCGTATAGAAACAGTTGATTCAAACCATTCAATGATAGTCCCTTTTTGTCCCCTTTAATTTTTAAAATCGCATATTCTAACGCGAAGTTAAACAGTAGTGGTGACAAGGCATCTCCTTGTTTCAATCCGTTGCGAATCTTGAAACTATCTGACATATTATTACCTATCCGTACTCTGCTTATGGGGTCGTTGAGACACATCTTCACTAGTTGAACCAATTGTAATAAAACATAAATCGGAACGATCGAGAGATGCCTGTCATTAGGATAACAGAGCATGAGAGAGAAAACAATTCCGATCATCCCATTTCTGATGCTTCTAAACGAAGGTAAACGTCAAATTCAATCAGGTCGCACTTTATTAATATAAAGAGCCAAGACCAACACCGAACGAGGCGTGTTTCATTATTTTTCAAAAGACCTCAACTTAATACAGACCAAGGGATGCCTCTTGCTTCATTCACCTTCAGCGGAAGTTCGCTTACAAAATCAAAGTTAACGATAGACTAGTATAGTTTTATTTTGTCATTTACGTGCGGGTTAATAAGGCGGCAAAATATAGGATTAAGTTTTATTACACGTAATTTAAATTTAGTACAGCATTGAAGGCGCTATATCGTCATCATTGCTTCCATTTTTAGTCGCAGACATTTGGAACAAATGCCGACCGAGATAGTCATGTTGTCTGAGGCGCTAGGCCAGCGTCTTGAAGGTCGCGAGTTCGTCTGGGCCATGGATGTGTGTGCATTTTAACAGCATTGCTTGCACTCATATAATCATGACGGGGGAAAGTCAAAATAGTTCATTTTTGTTAACTTTGAACAAATATATCGACCACTAGTCACACATTTATTCGTGAAATAATTTTATTTATAGATTCATTAACCAGAGCAAAATCTACATATCGTCCCGTTCATGACAGAAGGTCGTAAGTGGAAGCAATCTCATGTGGAATTATTGTCTACCGATTTCCTATTCTATCTACGGAGCCGCCGTAGCTCAGTGGTAGAGCGTTGGCGTAGCATTCGGGAGGTCGTGGGTTCGATCCCAGCGGTCGACCATCCTGACTGAGGGTTTTTCATCAATCACACCAAGCAAATTCCGGGATGGTACCTTCAGCATAAGCCCTGGCCGGCACCCTCCCGAATCCTTTCCCCTCCTCTATTCCGGACTGAGCCTTAGATGCCTAAAGGCCATAAAAACAATTCAATGCTTATAAGTTATCGACTATCAAAACTGGCAACCACTAAAAAAGTTGAAGGTATGTTAGTGTGATATACTCAAGTTTAATTTCGTTGTTTTATTACGTTTATTTCGTTTTCACTATTATCTTTTTTTCCCATCCCTGTTCTGTATTACTTCACACACATTTCTTGGAGATCGCATCAAGAGATGGTGCGAGGATATGCACCGAAACAGTTGAGGAATTAGTAAATGTCCAATCGTAAGGAAATTTATTTCATTCGTACAGCCTCCCACGCATTTTTTTTTCTTTTTTTTTAATAGTAACTTTCTTTTTTCAGGGCATGTAGTTACTGCTGCAGAATCAATTGGAAACCAGAAATTCTGAACGTGTGAAGAAGAATTTTGGATCTTCTGTGAATTCATGAGTTGTATAGATGATCTCTACATGTGTGCTTCCTTTGCTCAGATACTCAAATCCTTTCCTACGAAATTTTGTACCTGAATTATTGGGAAGGTTTGTCAAGAAGTTCTCAGGAATTCAATACGTCGAGTTTGACAATTCTGTATAGTGTTATATACTTCATTAATTTATACTCATTTCAAGTATAATTGTATTTGATACACTTTTGAAACAGCACAATTATTCTATTACGAGATATGCGATGTTGTAACTTCAGTGTGCATAGTTTGGTTTCAATTTTGAATCATTACTTATCTAGTCAATAAGTAGACCCAGTCGTGGTGGTTGATATCTCTGCGTTGCCAGCGGGGAGGGAGGTTTAAATCCTCCGTACGTCAGTCATTGTAACTGAGCTTTCCCTTAGTCATACGAGTGGATGTCGGGATGATATTTCGAATTAAAGCTAGGGTCGACATTTCCCCTTTCTAAGTTATGGGCATGCACGAATTAAAGCTTCAGTGAAGTCCAGTAAGGTAACGTTTTTACACTCAAATATCAAATTTAGAATTACATATTCTTCAGTTAGAGAGAGATTCGGATCGGCATTGGGGAGGCACACAGGTTCGAAACGTGCTGGTGGCTAAACTGATAGAGGGTTTCCCACCAGGTGAATACTGATATGGTAACTAGAAAAGAGGCCCGGAACACTACCTCACAATTGCCTCAGGAAGAGAGCTGTTCGAGGGATGTCATCTCTAAGACGGAAGACAGGCTGTTTGGCCCATAAATGTAAGTGTCGGACCATTTTCTCTAAACTACATGGACAACAAAAGTTTTTTACATAGACAAGTGCATATTTAAACGAAGAAGTGTCGTATCATCACTAAAAGATGGTCTTACGTTGATGGACCAACGGGAGGTCATGGGTTCGACCCCAGTGGCCGAACGTCCTGACAGGTTCTTCCAGGGATTTTCCTCAGTCACATCAAGCAAATGCCGTGATGGCACCTTCAACATAGGCACTGGCCGGCACCCTCCCGAATCCTTTCCCCTCCCCTTTCCCGGCCTGAGCCTTAGATGCGTAAAGGCCGTAAATAAAATTCACCCAAAATTTTTTGTGAAAAAATAAAGTGAGGGCCACCAAAAGGATTCATATACCAAAAGGATACATAGTTGTTTTTACAATTTGGGTCTTCAGAGAGCAAAAATATGTTCTGTAACGTATTTATCTTATATGGACTCGTCAAGCAAAAGGCAACTATGATGGCCGAAGCATGTAGTAAGTTTGAGAGATCAAGTCTCTAAGCTAGTGCTTTTCCGGGAGAAACTATGAGATGGGCAGTGACTAGCGCGTTCGTTATGTACCATCCCAGCATTCTTTGAAACTTGTGTTAGGATGGCTCACAGTAAGACTCGAACCGATGTACTCCGATCCGAAGGTTATGACTGTGATCCAAATATTGAGGTAGAACAATTCCACTTCAAACAATAATAAGCTAATCATGTCACAAAGTAAATTCTGTAATCACAAGGGAAAGCTGATAATGGCGCCTTTCCCCATAAAAATAATATTATTTTATACCCGCTGGTTGCATATACTCAGCTCCTCACGAAATTTAGTTCACTGCAACGAATATAAGCGTAGTTCGATCGAGAAAGCCCCTAATACGCCTGTTTGTGGTCAAGGTGACGCGCATGGGCTAACCCCACGACCGTCACTCAGATGGACTCAGTTCCTTCAACCGCGGACAGATGGCGTTGGGACAGGCTCAGGTCCTTCCGGTCTGTAACGCCAGTGGTTATGATTATTATTATTAATATAAGCGTAGTACTTCTACAAATCACAGATGTTTTCCATTAGAATGTGACAGAACATTAAAAATAGTATTGTCCTGTAAAAGCAACTTTTTTTCCTTTCGACATAATAGTAGGGGGACCCAACGTTCCCTTCCTTCCTTAGATCCATCGGGACCAATTTTTTCTTATTCGTTATGATCTGAATAAAATTGTAGCGAAGTAAAAAAAAAAAAAAAAAAAACTGGTTTTAGACTATAATGGCGGCCTTTTTTTGTTCGAAAATTGGTCAGAATTCTATTTTTCACACAATTATTTTGTATGGTATAAATAACATTTATAGCAATGTTCTCAAAAAATAAAATTGACTTTGACCAATTTTCGTCCAAAAGTGAGCGCCATTTTGGTGTAAAGACTTACCATTTTGGTAAGTCTTCCCCCAACCCCCTAAAACACTTTAGAATTTAAAGAAAATATTTAAAACTCACTTGAAATTGAAAACTGCCCCTGTGTTATGTCTCCGCCTAAAGAAACTGTAATTTATACGATAAACGCGCTCCACAATGGGGATCCTGTGTACGCCCCAAAATGGGGAATTAATAAATGAAAAATTACCAAGTAGGTCGTGTGGGGGTATCAAATATTTCTGACTGAAGATAAATTTGAATAGAAAAAAAAAATAGGGATTCGAAATTTATAGCGAAGTCTCCACAAAAATGGAACTGCTTATAACCAAAATAGCGGCCATTTCCGGTCGAAAGAAAAAAGCCCTTAACTTGAAGGGGAAAAAAGCACTAACACTTCAAAACTGGCACTGCGTCACTTGTTTTGGTTTTAAAAAAAAAAAGTAATTATGCACATGACGGCTCCAAAAAGTTGGGAACTTCGAGGCTTGAAAGATGAGGTTTATGAATAGGTCATATGGGGTATCAAATGAGTGGATTTCTGACAGAATATGAATTATTTTAGAGATTCCATATTTATAGCAAAAATGAAACTTTTTAGAAAGAAAAATGGCTGCCATTTTGTTTTTATTTTAGCAGTTTCATTTTGGTATAAATTTGGAATCTCTAAAATCCTTTGCTGAAGAAAATAACTTCTGTTCAGTCCGAAAAATCCTTTTATTTGATACTTCAAACAACCTGCTTTATAAGCTTTCATTTTTCTGTTCCCCGTGTTTGGGCGTTCAGGTTCCAACTCTACGGGGCGCTCTTATCGTATAATTAACTTTTCTTTGGGCCAAGGCAATAAAACAGTGCAGGTTTTGAAGTTGAGAGAAAAATATTTAAAACTTTACCTAAAGTGCTTTCTGAAAAAAAGAAGCAAAAAAAAAAAAAGAAAAAAGTCTGACAAATTTTCCCCAAAAATGACTGGTATCAGCGGGGAGGTGCACTTGGGGTTCCCCTGGCTACAGCGAACTTCGTAGTTTGCCGATAGAATTTTTATGCTGTTTTACAAACTGTTCTTTTCTTCCTTTGTGTGTTCAAGTTTAGCTGATAACGTCTTCCGTTAAGTACCTTTGTAAGCACACCAGGTGTGTGTCGTTTATTATTTACATACATTTCAGATTGTTTTGTGAGTATTTGACTTATGACGTCGAAAACTTACTACCAGTGCCAAAGGGACTCATCTTTTATAAATGTTAATACAAATCGTACTTGCTTAGCGGAGAAGTACATCAAACTGAAAAATAATGCTTCAAGCCGAGTTGACAGAAAGAATTTGTATAATGTGTGTTGTTTAATTGTCTTTTCAAAAACTAGTTAATGACAAGGGTCCATGTAAACATGACTAGTTTAAAATTTAAACTTTCCTACATATATGTGTACTGTGAAGCTGTTGACTACATTGTCCGGCATTTCTGGTATGTTTTCAGATTCTCATTGTGAGTTCCGGGAACATAAATTATGTCTCCGCGGGTCGGGTTCAAATGTTTGTGCGAATATTTAGTTCTACGAGAGGATAAAAAGGTATCCATTACGTGCACATTCCTTCGTCCATTGTTAACTATTGTAGAGTAGCATTTAAAATGATTTTTGTTACACCATCTGTTAAAGTTTACAAATATATATATATATATAGAGAGAGAGAGAGAGAAAAAATCTACGACCGTTAATAGTTGATTTTATAGTTAGTTTAAATAATGTTATAGTTATAATTAAAGAATTTTTATATTTCCTTGTTCGCTTGCTTCGTTAATTGTAAATGGCGCTAGTTTTCACTTAGGTGAAGCTAGTCTTTGTTCCAGTGCAATATAGAATAGAATTTTGAGGTGTTTATGAATACTCTTTGAGATCTTATAGCATCTACGTTATTATCTGTGGGCTTCTTTCATATAAGTACAAGAAAGATTTTTTTTATTTGTGGTTTATTAACCATATACTTAACCATACGTTGCAAACTCCTTTAAAAAAAGCATTGCAACGCTTGCTTGTAGTTGTCTGTCTAATAGTAACGCTTTGTTTTACCATCACCATTTCAATAGTACTGAAGACTTCTTGAAATTCAAATCATCCACACTAACAACTGCTGGTGCCATATTTTGTCACTGCCTAGCCCTGGATGTTTCCTTTCAGAGTCCATTACAGCTTGTCTTACTCATCTGTTTTGCACAGATTTCTTACTTTGTGTTCATTTAAATTCGTGGGCTGTGCAAGCATCTACGGGTCAAGACCGTAAGTAAAGCTTCCGGGGAGGATGGTCTCTGCTCTAGGTACAGCTATGGACAAAAGTTTCGTCTCATGTCTATCATTGACTTTTTTTTCTTCTTTGAAAACTAAATATATTGAATCCAAATTTTTTTAAATTTCGTTAGTACATATCACATGCGGGATGGACATCTTCGCGAATTTGAAAAAAATTTTTTTAAAGACGCGACAATATTATTGTCAGCAGCTGTACCATTCCAACATTCATCTGGTGAGGATACATACCATCTGACAACCCTGAGGATAGTTTTCGTTTCCGGTACAGCATTTCTAACATTAAAAGAACGCTTAACGCTGCATAAATAAATGCGGTCGTAATAACGAATCCCATTAAAAGTGGGATTTGATTGAAAATGTATTTTCTTACGAAACCCAGCAACCAATACAGACGTGTGATAGCTTATTGAAGAGTAGAATAGCAGCAAACCAAGAGACTCATCCACCCCACATCGTCGGGCTTTCTTGGGAGTTACGGGTTTTGGTAAGTTTACCGCAAGTCAAGCTTGTTAGTTGGTCATGACTGTTTGCCTCCCAACGGCAATCGCTACAGTATTACCCAAGTCCTTTATCGGACGTATTTGGGCTACGTTTGTAGAGCTGTCCTGTTCGTGGATGTGCTTGGTCTGCAAATGGTGGACGACGAGTGTGACGTAGTGTCCCTGATAATACTTGGCCCTAAAGGAACAGTCTACGTTTTACACTCGTCCAAGTAGCATTGGTCTGTCGCTGGCATCGCTGAATATTCTGACGAAAGTTTTCTAAGACGTCTTGGACCAGTGCACCAGGATTTTAGCCCCAGAACTTCTTCGTTTTGGCGTATTCCACGTCGCTATTTGCTACTGCTGTGTCACTGGGACGAAATCAATCTGAGGAAAGTGAAGTAATATTCAATGTCCGATATGAAATGTTGATTGGGGAATTTTCTGAGCTTTCAGCATTTCATTCTCCCAAGTGGAGTTTTGTGAAACCAGCAGCACGGAAATACTGTCACTGTTGCAGCTGGTGCTTTTTTCTTTGTAAAAGTTATCTCCATTTTTGTAACGTTGGAAAATCGTGTTTTTCACGACTCTTTTTCCACTAGAAACTGTGTGGTAGTAAAAGATTTGGCCCAGTCGATATACGTTGCATAGAACATGTACACAAGCGATCCTAAAAGCCAAATGATGTACGTCCTATGACACTTATTTTTTTCATTACGGTAATGGCCTGGTTTACCAGCCCCTTTTTAAGTGAATATACGTTTATTTCCTTTTATGTGAGTTTTGTTAGTCACGTTAATATTAGCAGACATTGAGCAGTTGTAGTTTGTTTCCTCCATAACTTTCAGTGACCTTAATGAATTCTTCCAAAGAAAGTATGTGTGAGGTTTATTCTGTGATACTATGATGGTGCTTTCGTGTAGAGAATTTAATTCAGAGTTCATCTCTTATTTATGAACGGCTTTAACTAACTCTTTGCTTTGAGGATTAAAAGAAAATGAAGTTAAAATGCGTGGATCCTTTTGTTTGCAATAAAACAGAAGGTTTCGAATCTCCCATTGCTTACTAACACATATACGGTTTAGTTTGAATGTTTTATTTTATTATTTCTGGATTTTTCTCCATTATCAAGGTTGCAAATACGTTGTAATTTGCTGAAATATATTATTTAGTGTTGTAATTTGTTTTGTTGGCGTTATAGAAACTTAATTATGTATTGTTGTTGAAACGTTTGTTACAAATGCAGAAGGGACCAAGGAGTATCCGTTGACTGTGAAAATTGCTCTCTATCAGCTGTTGTGCAGAGAGGTGGATGCTGGGACTGAATGAAAGACAGTAACATACATTTGAGTGACGTGTCATTATGAGGTGTAATCGACAAATGTGTAATAAAACAGTCAACATATTTCAATTTTGTCTTTCAAAGAAAGGTTTCATTATTTTGAAAGATGATGATTGTTTCGCATTAAGTTTGTATTATAGAGTAAAAACCCTTAAAATTGGGCGTCCTTTCAGTGAGGATTTCTCAACGCCTACCACGACTCATTTGTTACAGCACATTTTTATATATGGTTATAGAAATATAAGGACTTTAATTATAATAAAATGTATTTCAATAATATTAGTGCCGCCTTCCACAGAATTACGACAAATAACAATTGGTCGCTCGACTGCTTGTGCTTCTACATTTGGTACATTGAATGCCAGATACAAGAGAAGTTGAAAACAGTTTTTGAATTTTTGTCATTGCTCTTAGTTCAGGATATGCAGGGTGTTCAAAAATGAGATTTTATTGAATACAGCGAACTATAAAGTTGCACATATTTCAGAAACCAGCCGAGGTATTTGAATAATTCAAAAACATTTAAAATATAGACTCCTCAGAGAATATTTAAGGCTGGGTCTTTGGCTCTAGCCTCTAAACAGTTGTAAAATACAGGTGAAATTTTCATTTTGAGATTTTTTTCCTCATTCAATGGAAAGAAATAACAAACCGTTTACTATATTATCTGCTGTTGTCACTGTAATAACAGAAACTTCCTGCGTCATTTCCTTTTCTTGATATCAAGACGTCAATTTCATAAAAAACTCCAATTTGTCAAAATTTGAAGTCTTGATATAAAGAAAAGGAAATGACACAAGAAGTTAATTCTTTTTTACATTTTTTTCTTTAGTTCACAGTGGTTCGTGGTGTCTTCAATTCTTTAACTCATTTCCCGACGTCATACAATGATGACATTTTGCACAGCGATGTAAGTCGGGTGACAATACAATATTCCATTGTTACTTTCACATATAAATATGTTTTAAAACAATATTTTAGTTTTTTAATGTAGACTTCTTTATCCTAAAATAAATACTAACCAGCCATGATATGGGGTTGTGCTGATTGCCGAATACTTTAGGATTTGGTTCTCAAAACAGCTTGAGAGAAAAAAAAAAAGCTTTTTTAAAAAAGACCTTCTTTTCTTAAACAATTCGTACTAAAAAGTAAAAAATAAGTTTGTTTATGCATGACGAATTTATAAAGAAAAGAATGTCTTTAAAAAGCTATTTTATTAATTTTTTACACTGAAAATAGTACATGAAACGGCTTATTTCTTTCCATTCAATCAGGAAGAAATCTAAAAATTAAAATTTCACCTATATCTTACAACTGCTTAAATTACGCTGTCCGATAGCGGTTTTGAGACTAGAACTTAAAAGGCATAGCTTTAAATATTCTCTGAAGTGTCTATATGTTAAATGTTTTTGAATTATTGAAATATGTCAAGTGGCTTGTGAAGTATGTGCAACTTTACGATTTGCTGTATTCAATAAAATTTTGCGGAATCTCATTTTTGAACACCTTGTATATCCTGAACTATGAGCAATAAAAAAAATTCCAAAAACTGTTTTCAACTTCGCTTGTATATGGCATTCAGTGTACCTAAATGAAGAGAATCAAAAATAGTCCAGCGACCAATTCTTATTTGTCGAAGTTCTCTGGAATGACCCAGGAGTAAGTCAACCAAAAAAGTTTGGAGAATTTATTTGTTGTATTCTTGGTCTGATATCCCGAATTCTTTAGGTGCACCCAATGTGAAGGGGTTTTACTTTATAACACTATTTTGCATCAACTGAATAACAGTTAGGAAAAGAATCTG
This sequence comes from Lepisma saccharinum, assembly GCA_022664845.1. Taxonomy (NCBI): domain Eukaryota; kingdom Metazoa; phylum Arthropoda; class Insecta; order Zygentoma; family Lepismatidae; genus Lepisma; species Lepisma saccharinum. The sequence goes on from JAGDQP010022201.1 coordinate 17,152, forward strand.
AGAGATGATACAAATTGTTATATTTTCTATGGTGTAATTTGGTGCAGTGCTTCCAGTGGGAAATCGTGTTTAGTATTCGTAAAACTAGATGTTTGTGGAGTACGGCAGAGACAGTAACACGAAAAGCATTTCTTCACAATGTTGCCAAGCAAAATCATATAATGAATAAAGAGAAGTGTTTTCTTAATCTTTTTTTTTTTGTGTGTGTGTGTGTGTGTGTGTATGTGTGTAGATTGATAGTTTTTCTTCGTCTTCAATTACCAACCATCATTGCGTAGTACTGTACGATAATTGTTCCTCAATTCGGTTGAAATTCAAATGTATTTTTTTCTCTCCACTTCGTAGGGTAAACATACCAATTATTGGCATCTTTTAGGCCACTGTCATTTGGAAACTCTTCGACCTTTCCCGAAATTAATTTTACAGTGAAACAAGAAAAATACAGAACAGGTATTTTTTCATTAATTTTCTTCAAAACAGCAAAATGATCAGTAATAGTTGTTTCGTTCATGCCCAGTTATTGACCCTTACGTTCACCATACATGTTTGAGACCAGAAGTCTTGTACTAGTTATTGGCACTGCTGAGACCAGTAGTTGGCACCAAGGAAGCTAAAGAAACAAGGTAGGTGCCACTGGGATATGCGCAGTAGCAAGTGACGTCATTAGCCGACAAGACTCGAGGCGCGTGAGAATTAAAATACGGAGCGCGGGCTTGCGAATGCGTGTTGTGTGATATATCAGAGTGTGGTTTTGTTTTATCCTTTCGTGTGTGTTTGTGTTAGATTTAGTGTATTTTGTATTTCTGAAATTACATTTACAACATGCCATCAGGGTTTCCGCCAGGATTTTCAGTTAAGGGGAGGGTAAAGCAAAAATTGGGAGGGTGTAAGTGAAGTTTTGTATCTATTTTTTCTGTCCATTTTCCCACAAAAAATTTAAAGTTGGAGGGTGTTGTTGAGACTTTGGAGGTATACACACCCACAGGGGTGGGTCTGGCAGAATCACTGCTCTTGCTGCTTGTAAAAACAGAGGTAAGGTACATGATAAAATAACAACATACCATAGGTTTCTGAAAGAAAAAAAAACTTCGCAGCAGTTGGGTGTATTTGTGTAGGAGGACGACACTTTCAATCCAGACAATTCATTTATTTGCTCTGAACATTTTGATGAATCGGATTACATTCGCGATTTGAAAGCTGAATTGCTCGGTTAACCCCAGTGGCGGATCTAAGGGGGCAAGCGCCCCGGGCGACAAACAGCTAAAGATTAAAAATAAAACTTCCTAAAATGAGGAAGTAAAATCGCCTATTAAATTGTAATTGACCTAAACGTGTTCAAAATTTCAATACTGGCGCACTAAGACATTTTTATGTTATTCCATACAATCTTCCAAAGTCAAAACTATGAAGTCAGATAGGCAGGTCTATTGCCTTACTGGAGTTAGTAATAGCGATGCCACGACAGACTCCAGAGAAGATAATGAAAGTACACTACGTGATTCGAGACAATGTTGTGGCCGTCGGGTCGGCCGGTCGTGTTGTTTGCTTTAAAAAAAAAAAAAACGACGGAAAGGGCGACAAAAGCGACGGCAAAATTTATTTTTTTTTCCCATAGGAAAATTTCTAGATCCAGCACTGGTTAACCCAGGAAAAAATTAAAATTAAAAGATTCTGCAGAACCTCATTTGTTATTGTTGACGGACGGTCGAAACAAAGTACGTAGCGCAAGATGTGAAGAGAGAAATCGGAAGAAACTTGTGTCAGATATCTTAAAACCTCAAAGTTTGGTTATAAATGTAACCGATTCTGCTGCTACAAGCAATGATCCAATTATTGTAAGTGACGGTCAATTTGAAAGATTTCTGTCGGAGAATTGTTTATTAAAAACGTAACTTTTCAGATGCAGAGGAAAAATTCTAGCTTTAGAAAACAAAATATCTTATCTCGAAAAAGAATTATCAAAATTTAAAAAGGTTGGTGAAAAATTTAACTATGTTTTCAAAAAGCCAATATGAAATGCTTCTTAATGTCGCATGTAAGACCTGGGAAAATGATATTATTACTAAAGCTGTTATAGTGCTTTGATTATTTCAGAAGAGTTTTGTGTTATCCTCTCCCAAGTCCCTGCACTTTGCACAGACGCCTTAGTGCGATAACATGTCCACCGGGTTTATTAAATATCAGTTTGGAACTAATGACACACCAGAGACAACAAAATCTAATTGCAAATCATTTTGCCAATTGGCTTTGCTATGTATAGGCTAGGATCTGTTTAGGTTAGCCCAACTGGTTTTTAGAAAGCTCACTCATGTTATAAATTGAATTATTATTATTATTTATTTGTTTTTGAGCTTTATTATATATGTTTATACTACGTTAAATTAAATAACTTAAATTGTTTCAATCGAAACTGCTTTATAATAGTTTACTTGGTAATGCTTGCGGTAGTGGTGTAAGATGTGAAACAGAGATGGCGCAGCGATAAGTTTTGCAAGTTTGTAGTAATTAGTGAATGAAAGGTAATTTATTGTACATTGAAGTTTGAATGCAACGAACCTCGTTATTATTTTACTAAAGCAAACTATAAGGCTTTAAGATTCTTGTATATTTTAGTGAATTATGATGTTATAATTATTAAACGACTATGTTATATTCTGTACCAAGGATGGTAACAGGCTATGGTCGGTACTTGTATATAGACACAGATATATTTCTCTGATTAAAGTTCTTAAATGAATATTACC
>JAGDQP010022202.1:0-30743 GCA_022664845.1 Lepisma saccharinum
CACCCAACTAACACGAAGGTTTTACTTAGTCAACTCTATAGAGAAAATAAATGTAATTTCCACCTCCTGCTCCTTGCAGAATTCACCTATGCAGTGATTGGAAGAAGGTATACACAGAGAGACACACGACCCTTCCTTTCTGGAACTTACTTCATCGGCTAAAAGCACGAGTTCCGAAATTACAAAAGAACTCCAGTAAATAATAACAACCATTTTCCGCATGAAATTTAGAAAAATATGAAATGCACATTCCATTTAAGTGAAGAATAACTTAATGTCACCTTAAATTGCGTTCCTAAGGACAAAAATTCTGATTTAAGTTTCGAAATGGAAACCGTCATTCTATACTGGTGAAATATTGGGCAACATATCTTCGGCATCGCCTGTGGCATAATGGATTAATGCGTGGAAATAAGAGGTTCGAAGTAGAATCTCGAGTCGTGGATATGGTTGCTAACTTTTGAAAATGGAAATACCGGACACCCTCCAGGAGTACGTATACTCTTAAGATTGTGACATCATCGCTCGTCAAAAATGTGAACAACCTGAGTTTCCGCCAGGATTCTGAGTTTGAGGGTGGTGGTGTAAAGTCAAAATTGTAAGGGTGTAATTGAAGCTTTGTATGGTTTCTATCGATTTTTTACAGCAAAAATGCCAAGGTTGAGGAGTGTTGTCGAGACTTTGGAGGGTATGCACCCTCCCCCCCACCACACACAGGGGCGGGGCTGGCGGAAAAGTGATTACTTCACCTAAAATTGAGAGATTCGGAGATCGAATTTAATATCTTTTGTTACTTTTGAACTATTTATTAAACTTACCTATTCCAGTTTTGGTTGAAACGGCACATGTAATTTTTGTAGTCTACCCTCAATAATACATCGTAGTTTAAAACAGAAAAGCAAATATAATTGGCAATATAATTATGGCATGCACAAAATATACTTGAAAAATAAGTCTTACCAGCTTCGCTCTCCTCTACTCTTCATGGTTTGAAGAACCGAAAAATTATTAAATTTGTATTAGAAAACTCCAAGATATATAGTCTCATTGTTGTTGCAATGAATCTTGCAATGAAATGCGACATTAAAATTATTAAAAGTAGCAAATGGGGCAGTTACGGGAGCGACAATTAAATTATTATCTGAGTTGAAAAGTATTGTTAAGTTGCTCTAAATCTGTGGGATAAGTAGAGAGAGAGAAAAAGAATAAAAAAAACAAGGGTTTGTTGCGTAATAAAACATCCTCTGTCTTGAGAAATCAATTAATACGATTGTATATAATGACAGATAGGCTTATTTTTCAAGTTTACACTTTATTTTCAAAGAAAAAAGTATTTTTAGAAATCATTTAATGGCTAATAAAAAAGGCCAAAAATGGCAAGAGTTTCATAAAATAAGCTATATTTAAGGCTATAAGCATTTCATAAATTTATATGGCTAAATGTCTCTCCAAATATGCAGATTTAGCCCAAAATAGGCCAAATTGGCATCACTGCCGCCTTGCAAACGATAACATCACTGCGGCGGAACAAACAATTTTCGTTGTGGAATGGAATTGTGCTAGGGCTGTGATCAGCCGGTTGTCAAATGCGGTTCATTTTAGAATCCAGATTCAACTAAATCTGCTTTCCACGGAATTAAAAAATAATATAAACAGAGAATAGGGCTAGTAAGAGGAAAAATTATTATCGGTCATTTAATGTCCGGCTTTGAGGTTGTACCGGGCACCAGACAAGGAGGTTAGAACCGAATCGTCCGGTAAAATACCGGACGGTTGGCAACCCTAGACTCGTGGATTCGAATCCTCTCATACATCCATTCACTTCTATCTCACTTTCATTCTGAATGCAAATGTGTCAATTTTACAGAAATATCTTAAATAATTGTATTTCAAAACTTAACTTGGATAAACTGACGAGCGAACTAAAATATGTTACTATATTAATTTAAACACTACACTACTTAGTGTCGAGCATGTGATGAAGGGAATCTAGCGGACATGTAAGTTAATTTGGATAGTCTTTGAGTTCAATTCAGATCCTCCGCTTAAGAGACAAGTAAGCATATGATAGGAAAATATTGCCTTTATAGAAACTGTATTATTATTATTAGCGCCCCCGTATGAACGGCAGCGAATAAGAGAAGATGTAGAGTTTGTCCTTCTCTATCGGATCACAGCTTAGATTTCAACAACTACAGGTCCGACAAAGATAAGCCATACATCGCTATATTTTTAATGGTCTGAAAGGGTGGGGAAAGTATGACTGACACTAAAAATAATAGGTCCTTTTCAATCGATTAGTATTCTCCATTTGTCCACCCTCTATATCTAAGTAATTACAAGTTAGACGGAGATTAGCCATACATCGTTGGACTCCTTATGGTATGAAAGTGTGAAGAAAACTATGACTTTGTCTCTTAAATTGGGAGCTATTTTTCAATCTCTATTTGTTCCCCTAGGTCTTAGTAACTACAAGTCAGACAAACCTTATATATATAATAGTTGGGGTGTTTCACTAACCTGATATCTACGGGATGGGAACATATGACCAATCACACAACAGTAATGTCTCTTAAGCAGTGGTGCCACCCCAACACAAAATAATATTTTTTCAAATGGCACGAAAACTGATAATTGAAAATAAATCTGGGAAGCAAAATACGTCGAATTATACCAAAATTAATGCCTAGTGTCAACTACTTCGGGAGATATAAAGGGCCAAAGATAGAAAAAGGAGGGTCGGATCATAAACTGGGAGGATTATGTATAAACTTTGACTCTGAAACTAAAATGGTAGGCACCGGCATTCGCTTAGTAATCTCCATTTGTCCCTATGACGTTGACTCTTCTTTTGGATACGTTATATGATCATTTGAATTTATATGAGATTGCTTTGGTTTTGTAAAAAAAAATTAATTAATTTGTTATTCTTGTTACGTGAGAATGAAACTATCGGTTGGCGAAACCTTATATCATAGTCCACGTGTCAACGGACCATGGTGTAAACTTGATTGCATACTGGGGTCGTGTCTCTTTGCGTACAGCTTCTTCCGAACATGCGTGAAACATTCAGGACGAAAAGGAAAGGGAAGGGGGAACAGATATCTCGTGCCTCTCCAGAACTGACTAAGCGAAACAAGCTTGGGAAAATTGCATTTAAGATATTTCCTTACTCATTAACCATACATTGTTTCTCGTACCGTCTCTAACATTTTTTTTCTTTTCCTTCTTTCTAAGGTCTTGCTGTTCCTAAGATAAAGTTTTTCTGTTTTTTATTTCAAATAGTCTGAAAATCTGGTAGGTGTTCAACATTACAACATAGACATTATTTAGCTCATCACGTGAGATTCTACTGGTTTTCACATTACTTATTGTGTTAAAATGCAATACTGATGTCAATGCCATGAACAAGGCAATGTCTGTTATAAATCATTAAAGAAAATAAACCAATTGTGAAAAATTGCACTTTTCAAATCAAGAACAATTTAATAACCCAGCAGTTTTTAGATGATTCTTCCTCTCCTTTTAAATTAGATTACAATCTTCTTTTACAAGTAATATCCACATACTTTACTCAATGTCTCAACCCCGTATAACGCTGAAAGCTTCCTTGATTATATTTGAACACAAGCCTATATTTACACCTTCCTTCTCTATTTCTTATAATCAATTTTGATTTCATTGTTTCCCCATATTTATTCGGTTGTTGCTCAATCTTTTGTTTCGTCATTACTCAGGCAAGAAAAAAAAACATTCCAAGAGTATGGTGTACAATGTTCCAGAATTTTCTCGATTTTACTAGCATAACTTTCTGGGCGTATTACAAGGTTATTCTTAGCTCGAATATCCGGAACATCCACAGAATGTTCAGAAAATATGCCGAAATGATTTACATATGTATGATGCTTTTGAATAATATCATAGAATACCCTAGGAATACACTCAGCTGGAAAAACCACATAATCGTGGAATGATCTATAAATATACCAAGAATTTCATAAGATGGCCTAAGGATATTAAAATATTCCCATTTCGATATTGGTAGCATATGTCTACAACATACCTGTGTTGGGTTGGAAGACAATAGTTCTAACATAAAACGTTTCTTACAACTTAATAAAGTGAGAATTATATGGAGGAAACCAATTACATATTTTCCATCCAAGGACGAAATTCTTTGTAATATATCTGATCATAAAATTGGGACTGTTTCTTCATCCCTGCTCTGAGCACCAATAGCAGTTATAGGACTGTTCCACCGGTAATAGCCTCAAAACTAATACAAAGATCGGTGACAGGAGGTTCACCTGCAGGTGCCCCAGAAACTTGGTCTATCTAACTACTTCCTCTGATGCCAGGTAGACTGCCGACGACTTCCCGTTGAAAGTAGGGTGCATTGATCTAAATGGTACTGGAAGATTCATTAGGAAATGTGGAGATCGATCCTGGGATACTGAAATCCCCCGTTCGAAGCAAAAGGGGTTTACTCTAGATCCCATTACAAACTCCCGTCCAGGATCCAGGGCGTTCACTACGTATCCGAATGGCCACAGCAGCAAAAGATAATATTCACAAGAGAAAAGACTCGTTTTCTCTTTAGCCCCTCTATGTAACAAGAGATCCACGCACCAATGGGCGGTCTCTCGACTAGAACCAACCGATCTCACGTACCTTCCAAGAGATCTGAAGAAGCCTCTCGTGTTCACCAAGAGGCTACTGGTTCCCCGAAATGGCCAATTGGCTACCTCTCGCAGATAACAAGACATCCTGACAGAACACCACTTCCCGGCCACCCGACTTCCGATGAGAAGGTGTTATTATTACCAGGAGGGTCTCTCGGACTCCCTCAAGAGACACTTACCCGGATAAGAAGGAAGCATCCATTCTGAATAAACTAAGACGGTTTCTTCCAATTATATATTTAAGCTATATTGCACTATACGTATAGCAATCACACTAGACCTATCTCCGGGTGACCAACCCCGGCGAGTGTATATGAAGTATACATCAAATTACTTCACATGCCTATCTTTCCTTCATAATTATTCTCTTTCCCTGTTTGATAACAAACATCAACAGTTCTTTTCAATACTTCTTTTTACAAAATATGTACAGCATTGACATAATAATTCATATATATATAGGAACCAAGGAGTGCATTCCATCGCCGCGACCTGTCACCTGTACAGCACAAGTTGCAACTCACCGACATCTACGTTACCAATAGTAAAGTCGGTGACCGCTGTAAAAGCAAATGCTGAGTAACAATAGAAGAGCAAAATAAACAAATAAATAAATAAATAATAACTACCCATGCTATGTCCTCTTGCATTAAGATGCATACAATCTGGACCAAAATAACTTTTGAGTGATAAATTTCTGGGAATATCTTGCATAGTCACATCCGACAAAAATGGTTGATACACTACCGTGAAATCATCCATTGTAGCATAATTTGCTGCCTGAGGATAAAAAAGACACAATATTAACATAAGAACATTAACCATTACACAGCAGAGTACGTAGATTCTTTATTATTGTTGAGGACCTACTGAAATTTATCTTCAATCTTGGAACAACATACTCACACAGGAACATCTTGAGAACCCCCTCGCTCAATTATGTACAATAAAGTTTTCAAAGACACTAACCCCCAGTTTTACAATCGATGGCTAATCTTCTGGTCAGGGCTAAGTTGAAGCCAAGTTATATTTTGCGTACGCCGATCGGCCAAAATATGACTTGGCCTCAACTTAGCCCTGACCAGAAGCATAGACGTCGATTGTAAAACTGGAGCTAATTCCGATTCCCTGATCTGCGACAGTTACAGGTTCAGCTACATAACAAACAGCAACACAACAACATTTCTTGCAATATTAAGAACTTCTGAACAATATTACGAATAGACTAAAGACTTCGAGGAAGGTGCCATGGTTTGGAACCTCGCCAAAGGAATTCAATTTAACCATTGTCGTGACCTTCACCGTGATCGTTAAAGCAGATGGTTGTTGAACTTCCCTTTGTTTCATAGAAAGAGCTTTGCAGGTGTTCACGTAAATCGAGAAATTCTTTCAAATATTTACAGAAAGTAGAATAAAGCCTGTTACACAATAGGTAGAAGTATAACAAACACAGAAACAAAATAATTTTTGAAGAAACTGAAATAATACGATAATAGTTAAATTAGTTATAGGTCAAGGAATAGGAAAAGAGATACGGAATGTGTAACAGCTATCAGTACGATAGTCCTAGTTTGGTGATCTGACGTTATAGGGCAGGATAATAGATGGCGCGTTGAATTGTGAACTTTTACTTTTGTTTTCTAAATTGCTATAGCGTATATTATGTGCATTGAGGTAAACAGTTTAGCTATATAAAACTGCAAAAGAAACGAAAGATATTTTATGTGTGGAATTTGTTTATTAACAATATTGTTGCTTGTACGTATATGCAGAAGTTGAATGTATGTTACTGTATGACCCGAATTAAGTGGTCACGGAGAATATAATAACCATATAGTAACCTTGTTTACTATTAAATAAGGCACATACCAAGTGCACCAGCATTCAACTGTTGGTTTAGTTTCAATTGATGCCCTCTTTTCCAGTGAACAGAGATGTTCTTCAGTAGCTTGGTCTCTCTCGCAAGAGGCAGGCAGCTGAATACGGTAGTCTCTTCACCAGAGAGGTTATCCAAAAGGGAAGGTACCTTCTCGCAAGAGTTCTCTCCGGTGGAGTCTGGTCTCTCCCCTACCGAGAGGTGCTTTAATTTTAAGTGTCCTCTCTCGCTAGAGGATTCTCATTAAAGTGTTGCCTATTATAGAGAGATCGCTGAGGAAAAGGTCTCTTCTCGGAGAGATTATTTTCTTTCTTGGTCGGTCTCTCCCATTCTGTTGCCATCTCTGGACCCCTGTCGTCAGCGTAGCAAGTACCTTAGTCAGGGCCCGTGTCAACGATTTGTCACTCAAAGCGGTACGTGACCACAGACGAGTGCCTGGAGGCTGGATTACTCACACTGTATCACTCCTGTCCCTACCCCTTGGCAGCAGTTGCGTAACAACCACATTCAGTGGCCGTACTACAACTGCGGCTGCTGCCCGACGGGGACTATGTGACCATGTTGTAAATGTTGATAATGACCATTACAAGTGTCATTTTTATTGGTAACATTTAATAAGGGCGTTTTCTTCCCATGAGTTCATATTATAACACATTATAACCAGGTTTCACCTCCATTAAAGTAATTTAAAACTTAATTTTGAAGATTAAAGGTGCAGACATTTCTATCCCGTGAAAATGTGTGTTATATTTTTTCCACCAACTCATCCTAATGATATTAAGAGCCGCTGGTTTCAAGAAAATAGGGCTACCTGTCACCTCAAGAATTTAGCAGGTACCATAGATATGTTACCACTTTTCCACAACCCATTCCATAACCACGTCTTTCTTAGTATAATGAATAGAACGTTAATATGAATATGTTGTTAATTGAATTTATTTTAAGGCTTTTAGGCAACTATGGCTCAGGCCGTGTGAATGATGATGGAATGAATTGGTGGAATGAAGAAAGTGGGAGGAAATGGGAGCACCCCGAGAATACACACGCACACGGTGTTTGTCCACCACAAAGCCCACATGGCATGAGCAGGGATCGATCCGACGACCCCTAGCACTAAAGGTGAGCGTTCTACCAACTGAGCCACCGTGGCCCCGAATATGTTGTTGAGTAGAAATATATAGTCTAGTATGGTTTTCTTACAAAATATAATGTAGTTCCGAAAAAGTCTTGAGATGAATTAATTTCCACGAAGAAGCAAGTAAGAATTGGCTTGGAAAAGTAGTTGGTAGAAGCGAGAATACAGAAAAGTGGTAATTTATTCGGCATTCCTCTACTATATTTATCTTCCTGTGAAGTAAAACTATAACAAAGAGAAAAATATATAAATTAACGAAGTATATCTTACCACTTCTTTTTCAACCATATGAAATTCGTCGGTAATTAATTTGGCTTTATGACGATCAGTGCCTGTAGCACTCAATCCCATAACACAAGGACAGTGGGCGGTATGCACATACGAACAAAGTAATGATTTCTGATGAAATTTTGTAAGAAGTAGTGGGTCTGGAAAGAAAAATGTAACAGTACGATAATCATATATTACGGCATTACGTACACACAGACTTAGACATGTCATTATAGAAAAGCATAAAACCAAAACACTAAAGTGTGTCGACCTGAGTCTTAGATGTCTAAAGCTCATAAATGAAATTTAAATTAACTAAACTATACTGATTTGTTGGGAAGAACAGTTTACTATAGTATATGCCTGTTATAAAACTGATATGGTACACATTTTCCACATTAAACATTTTGTGGAGCTGAGTTATGTATTTCCCAAAGATAAGGTAAAATATTTCGAAATACAAGTTTCGTAGACTTGACTCAGCGCCAGGAACATTACAATATACATTAAATTTGACAGGCGATTCATTGATACATAAACAAATATTTCGTTGATGGCAAGAACACATGAGTCGAAGAGTTTTTTCCAAGTATCATGGCCTTATTAAGAAATACTACAAAATACAAAGGACATGTCAGGAAATTTATAAATAGGTTTCTTAAAATATCTGCAATCTTTTAAACACTACACAAAATAAATCTGAGTATTGTCATTTATGTACATACATACATTCACACTCTTCCTTCTCCTGTTATATCATCATCAAAGTTAACATTTATTGAGATGTATGTAATACAAAAAAGGCAATATCATTTATTGGTTCGTTTTTCTTAATTCATGAAACGAAAGAAATTTGTCGACTAATGGTGTTTCACTAATTCCACAAACTGTCCTGACATTCTTCTATTGTAACAGAGGAAACTCAAATAATGCTTCCCTTAAAGTTCCGTTATAGTCCAAAGAATGTCAATGTTGACCTGGACAAAATTGCTTCATAAGATTTTGAAACGGTTTCCAAATCAGGAAACATGGTTCAATAACATAGCTAAATTCCGATAATATCTGACCACGGGAACACATTTCAAAATAGCAGACTAGCAGTTTATTGAAGGTATAAAATGTAATTTTTGATTTTTATAGACAGTGAATGGTTACTTTAAATATGACAGCAGTCAAATTAATAGTAATTGTCTTTATCGCTGTCATTATGTTCACTGTCGGAAGTGTGGTGAGTGTTATCGCAACCACTGATTTGGCACTCGCCACATTGTCTAGTAAAATTAAGTCAATTTTTGGCCATCTGATAAACTAATTGCAAAAATGTCTGAAGAAACCGATCTTGAAGTGTCTACTAACTAGTCTCTAACCTGTAGGTTGTCCGCCATCTTGAAACTGATCCTAAGTTTAAAAAGTTATAACATGGAAACAGTTCATTGTACATAAAAAGTATAGATAACCAAAATAAGAGAACTGGCAATGCTCAGACGGGTGGCTTTTGTTTTGTAGCTTTATTAGAATTCTTGATGAAATTAGAAAGCTTTTATTATTTATTTTAATTTTTCAAGTTAGCGAAATGACATTTCCATTACAAAATTTGCAAATACATATGAAACTACGTACTTTTTATGCTGTAACATTATTGGACCAAATTTATATCTCATAAATTTATATCTATATCTTTGTCTATATCTATATTACATACATCTCAATAAATGTTAACTTTGATGATGATTTATAGCTTGAAAATGTTTTTTGTTTCACGTCTATGGCCTGATTTGTTCAGTTAGTGATTATTCATTGGGCGTTGATATAATTAGTGGTGGCTGTTCTTATGGAGTCTTTTGTTGATGTGTATGCAATGCATAGTTGTTTTTAACTCGCAACTGAGCAGGACAATCCATTGCGACTGCAACCACATAGTGATGCGGCTGCGACTGCACACAGCGATCCATAATCCAAAATATAGTGCCTTATACTTGTTTTTTTATCCTTCTCCATATGCAAGTTGTTGGTGTAATTTAATATTGCGTAAGCTAACTGGGACTTGTCAGCTTTCTTTAATACACTATGTGGTTCGAATAATGCAGGAGCATATGCTAAGTTCGTAACACGTGGCATCTTCAAGATACATGTCCGTCAGTGGCAACAGTCGTTATTCTTTGAAAGAGAAGTGTTGCATCTACATATACTTATCAGAATAATGGAAACACCTGAACGAAAGTGCAACTTACCAGATTAATATGGTGTCGGGCCACCTTTCGCCTTCAGAACAGCCTTGATGCGACGTGGGATGGAGGCATAGAGGTCGTGAATGGTAGCAAGTGGAATATTACACCATTCCTCGTGCAGGGCATCGGCCAGTTCTGTGAGAGAGGATGGAGGTGGAAATCGTCGCCGGAGTCGTGTTTCCAAGATGGACCACAGATGTTCAATTATGTTGAGATCTGGGGATTGGGCGGGCCAGGGGAGGTGTTGAACTTCATCCAGATGTTCCTCAAACCACGCTGCAACAACTCCAGCTGTGTGAATGGGTGCATTATCATCCTGGAATATGGCGTCATTGTCCGGGAACAACATCCGGACCATAGGATGCAAGTGGTCTCCTAAAATTGCGACATAATCGTTGGCAGTGATGCGTCCGCGAAGTGTGACCACAGGACCCAATGAAAACCATGATATTGCGGCCCACAGCATCACCGTGCCGCCGCCATGTTTCACAGTTGGGCGGAGACACTGCAGATCATACGCTTCTTTGGGCGTTCTCCACGCATAAACACGGCCCGTGGTTTTGGAATAGGGTGAATGGTGACTCATCCGACCATACCACACGTTTCCAGTCGTCAACGGTCCACGTTGCATGGTCGCGGCACCATTTGCGGCGTGCTAAAGCGTTCTGGTCCCTGATGAGAGGTTTGGCCCGTGCAACACGACCCCGTAAGTTCATGTCATGTAATTCGCGGCGGACTGTGATTGTCGAAACAGGTTGGGGGAGGTGCTGATTGAGTTCCTCCGTCACTTGCGCCGCAGTGGCACGACGGTTCCGCGTGACAATGCGCTTTAATACCCGGCGTGCCCTGTCACTGATGCTTTTCTTCCGCCCACTGTTCCGCTTCCCCGATGTGGTTTTCCCGTGTGTTGTGTAGGCCGTCATCACCTTCGACACTGTCCCTGGCGACACACCTAACACACTAGCCACTGCCGTCACACTCACTCCACATAACCGCGCACCAACAATTTGCCCTCTTTGAAACTCTGAGAGGTCTCCCATTTTACACTACCTCCGTCTGCTGCAGCCACTGCACACTCCTGTTCCACGACGCCTGACGTAGTATGGAGACCGACCTAACACACCACCACCAGCAGTCCGGCGCTGCGGTCGCCACGACACCACTGCCAACCCATACATCTGACGTGTTGCCAACTACAGGTGTTTCCATTATTCTGAGAAGCATCTGTATTTGTATATGGATATCGACAACAGCAGAAGTCAATTCGTCTGACCTTTTAGCAAAACATTGAAGTACTTCTTTCCCGATCATTTCGAATGTGTTGTTTGTACCGATACAATATAATTCATCAACATTAATACCAGAATGGTAACCTGTAAACACGTGCAGAGACCCGGTTCTTAATTGAATGGTGAAGTGGATTCCAGTTGTTCGACAACTTCTTTTATGTGTGGTTTGACACTTTAAACCTCTCCAAATCTGAATACCCTGGTGGAATCCCTGGGCTTAATTCACATACATCTCTTCGCTATTAATATGATGTACAGCTAAAAACAAGTAACATTCATATCTGATATAATAAAAATAAGGAAACAATTAATTGTTAGTTTTTTATCAAGTGTTAGTTACAGCAAATGGAAAGCTCTAATGAATCAAATAGCAATTGGCTTCATTTTAGCAATCATTAAAAAGATCGTCAATAGAAATTGTTTTAACTTCTTTCCGCGAATTGATCATCGGAAATTAATGACCGAAAGTAATTTGCCAGTTTTTAGAACCGAAAAAAATGTTCGTTATAGCCAGTGGTGATCGGCAATGACAAAAATTTCTAATGGCAAGATAAGAATAAATAGCCGATTAAAACAGCCTCCTATACTGTGGACATATCATATTGAGCTCAGTGCCTTGCGGTGGACACCACTAAAGAATCCGGATTCAAGTCCAGCTAGAGGCAGAAATCTTACATCCGTTGATACTAACTCAACCCAGTAAAGGAAGAGATTCAGTAAATAAATTCTCTTCGAAATAGCAAAAAACAGTTTAGTCTTGTTGTGGGTAACAGAAACTCCACAAGAACTCAACCAACTGACAACATTCTGAATAATGTAACAGGCAAAGTAAACATTATGGTGGCAAACCTCTTATAATAATATGATCCCACAACTTGAAACAATTTGATCTACACACCAAAACATGCAAAAATAACTATCTCTATATTGAACTCACGAAACTAAAGAACCAGAGCAAAGACAATACCACTGGACTTTCTCAGAACAAAACAAAATTTTCAGCTCTCATTGAGAGGCAAGACAAAATCATGAACAAAAATTAAAAGAGCAAAGACCTGCCTTGAAGCAACTAGAACTTGTAAGACACACGAAATTCAACTTCCAAAACACGTTAATAGTCCACATGGACTCATCTTCAGAGGTGAAGTGTTCTCAAACTTAAACAAATATCAGAACTTAAAATTCTCCTACAAATTAATATAAAGAAAACGCTCTACTTTCAATTACTTGGTAATTCTGACTCCACCAACATATAGGTCTTGGTCGCCCTGAGATATGAAACAAAGACTGCCCACCAATATATATATATATATCTTGAAGTGTGTACATCTAATCCAACTAACATATATACATCCAGGGAGAAATATAAAACGAATAGGGTTAAAATTGACCCGAAAACTCCAATCGTTTAAACAGTACACTGCCAATATTGATAAAAAATGACTACTTGCTGAACTTAGCACAAAAGTGACAATACTTAAAACAAAATGAATAACTAATACAAAAAAAAAAAAAAAACATACAAGATTTCTTTACATATTGTATTGTATTTTCCGCTCATTCAAATCACAGACTAGGGTAATATTTTGAAAACCACAGCCATGGAAGACAAGATGGAAATATCCCAATCTCACACCGTTCTTACAACACTACTTTTAGAACATACAACCTTCTTCAGAAGGTTACCTAGAAGATCTGAATCACTCTTCCCTACTGCACTGGTCATCGTCTACTGTTCCCCGTTGAGGATCTCTTACCTTGGACTGGTATAAGATTAATAAATGTTTTTGGTAAATGTTGTTGCAGAAAATCAAAGAGTTGGCGTAGTCTTTTCCTATGCATCTCAACAGGATCCCACTTATAATAAGGTTGACACATGTTTGTACAAAGGTCAATAGCTCCAGATTGGACTGTTATCAGCTGAAATGAAATATAGGTTAATAAAGATAATTTTATAGTTGTTCATATTTAAGCCCCTCGGGGGTAACCACCATTTTTCAACTTTCGAGTAAATTTAAAAAAAATCAATAATTCGTACAAATCAGAAAAAAATAATACATAATATATTTTAATTTTATTTACTTGGTATATTCATATAGTATTTATAGAACATTAGTCTGAACTTAAGGAACACAATACATGACACATGGAATAACGAAAAGTTAGACCATACTTGCAACTTAGTGTTCACAACTGTGTGCAAGTATAATAGAAACTAACAATTTTAGGAGCATATTTTACGTTAAGCGCTAGCTGGCCATAAACTTTTGGGTTCGCGCCTTAAAGATGAAAATTCAAAAGGCAAATGATATCTGAGAGAAGGAGAGCTTCTCAAAAAGTTTTCTATAAGAAGTAAGAAGTAAAAACTTCTCCAAGTTAGAGGACTTAATCATCCAGTTAACAGCATGGTTTAAAAAAACGAAACCTAGTTATATCAGACAGTAAATCGTAAATAATGACTTTCGGAACCAACAAAACATATCCAAAAGCTAGGAAAACTAACATTACTATAGTCGATTAAACCAAATATCTAGGATTAACTTTAGACACACAAAAAAAATTGGAATATTCAATTATTAACAAACGGTAACAAAATTATAAACATCTTAAAAGCGATTGCTACTACTAGTTTTGGCGATCATCAATCTATTATGTTAATGTTTCTTAAAAATTGTTTGTTCCCTTCTATAGAACATGGCATAACAATGGTTCAGAAAATTTCAGAATCGAATATTACCAAAATAGAAATACTATGTAAGAAAGCACTGAAAATAGCTCTAGGAAGAACAAGTAGTCATCCTAATGCTGCATTATATGCTGAGTCCCATATTTCCAATTATAAAACAAGAAGATTACAACAGGCCACCAAGTTCTTGTTCAAATGCAAGCACCTACAAAATCATCCTTTTAATAAGGTTCTTAAGTATTTCGTTGCACTGAAAGAGAAGAGACAGAGATTTCGAAACTCCATATGGGAGCAAATAACAGAGACACATTCTGAGCAACTAAATTTGGTGCATCAATTTCGGAGGAACTCTCTTTTTAAAATAAAATGCCCTTTGTCAAACGAGATTTAAGTTCAATACCCCAACTTAAGTAACATTAATGAATATCGTGCTAGATGGAACGATTTTTATTTCTTGTATGTAGACGGTAGCAAAACAGCAGATTCTGTGTCCAGCGTAATTTGGGATGAAAAAAAGAAATACGCTTTGCAGTATAAATAACATCCACTTCTTAGTTCATTCTACAGTGAGGCATATGCCATTTGGAAGAGTTTAGGGTATGCCTTACTCTTACAGAACGATAAAATACTCATATTGACGGACTCTCGGTCGGTCCTGCAATCTTTGACATGACCATACAAAAACTTTTTCAAACTCATCCGCTGATCTATGATATCTTAGAGATACATTATTTAAACATCAAAATGGGCAAAAACATTCAATTCTGCCACATACCATCTCATAGGCGAATACATACTGATATAGCCGATAGTCTTGCCCGTCAAAACTATAATCTCCCAACTATTACCGAGTCTAGAATATACTATTTGGACCTCCTACCACGATGTAGGAAAAAAAAAACAGAGAAACATGGAATAATCATCTCTGTGAGGAGATCCAATACAGCACACATACTTTTAGACTATATTACAACCCGCACATTAGCTTCCCTTGGTTTAAAGCAGTGAACGTTTCGCGAAAGGCTATAAAACACTTATAAGAATAAGATCCAACCACACTAAGTTAAACGATCATCTTACACGCATTAACGTTAAGAATAATGAAGTCTGTGAATGCGGGAACGAGACACAAACAGTAATTTGTCTTATTACAGAATGCAATAAATTTCAAGAGCAAAGACATCTTCTATTTAACGCCTTAGATAAAATGAAATCAGCCAGACCAATCTCTATTCAGTCATTATTTTATCAACCCAAGGGCACATCTCATATTTATTTTTTTCCCCCGAAAAATACAAAAGGAGATTTAAAGACTATCAGGAACAGAAACTATTATGAATGACACCTAGTTTTCTTAAAACGTCAACCCAGGAATCTTCAGCTTTTTCAACTGCTCGTTGCTGAATCTTCTGAGAGAGAAAAACAATATACAAGAAGCCGATAACAGTTTAATAAATAACTAAATATCCATGAAGAAAAAGAAGCTAAAGAAACAGGGGAAACCCCGATGACCGCATTAAACTATCAAGTCAACAGAGGATTACTACGAACTGATCTCTTCCCGTTATGTAACATGAAATGCAACAATGAAGTAACATCAAAGAAACGATACAGTGCGCCACGGTACTTAGTTTAAATGCTACAACTCTAACTTGGTACAAGGAAGGGGAAAAAAGGGAAACAGGTGAAGAGAAAAAACAAATAATTTCCTGACTTTATCATGTTTCTTAACTCTGCAGCTCTGAACAAGGAGAAAGACAGCAGCCGAATAATGGGAGTTCGAAGTTACAAGAACTGGGGGATTCACACTTACGAAACACTATGTAAGAGTAAATCGTTGTTTAAGAAATAGAAAAGATTGACGTGCTAAGATACCACACTGCGCAACGCTAAGGGTTGGAAACGACTCATTGTTTAAAAGACGAAAGACGCAAGTACGAAGTATAAGAAGGATTCTCATTGTACAAAATACTTACAAAAGTACAAAATTGACTTCGCAAGTAATTCTTATATATGTAAATGTATGCATACTTAATATAAGTGTGTCTACTCTTCGGTAAAAGGAAATAGATGAGAATTTCAAATGGACTATGGGGTGTTCTCTTAATTTCTTATGTTATATTGTTTATATAAATCTTCTTCAACGTATATGTTACGTATGTGTTCCCTACCTTGATATCCTAGAAAGAAAATATGATAAAAGTTATGTTCACGCTCTACCGCAAATATAAACTAGTTGATCAATAGATAAATTAGGTCTATAACAAACGTGACTAATGCAGTGTACATACCATTATCTTTCTGAAACCAAAAACTTAATTTGAAATGTAGAATACAGTGTACATGTCATTATCTTTTTATTTGAAATGGAAAATATTTTGTCCATATACACTTAATGAAGCTTTAATGACTTCAACCATGTTTCACATGATGTCAATGCAGATACAGATGATTCACAAACAGATGCTGACATTTCTAATCCACAACACTTCATATTCATCACTTGACTCAACAATACGTGCAGCTGGATTTTTGGCAAGGAAAAAATCAGGGTAAACAGGATGGATGTAGTCTACGAGTAACAGTGCATTGGTGACTGTTCTTTTCCAATTTCTCTACAGTGTTGTACTTAGGATGTAAGGAGGGCAAGTTGGCAAGTTCTCGTCCTCTTCGACGAAGGTCAATGTCGTCCCAAATATCATTCACAATATTTCGATTGAGGTAGAGTTACTACTACTGAACCTAATGCGGCACACATCCCTTAACTTGACGTCGTGACCATGTAACGCACAGTTTTTTGGCAATCCTGGCTGGAGTCGCAAAACACTGTAACGTCCCCAACCTAATGATCCCAAACGAGGATTACACAGACAAATAGGGTCGCCAGGAGCCTAGAGTACCCACGCAACGCATCTAACCTAACCTCTAGCTCCAAACATTTTCTACACCCCAGACGAGCGGCGCAGAAATGCCTTCCAGATTTAAGAATATCTGGGAAAGAGGATTCCAGATCCTTGTGATCGCTGTAAAAAAAATAATTTAGATCGAGGCAGGAAATACCGGTAAGGCGACACCTCCAATCTTTTAATTAGATCGTCAGTTCATACTCCGAAGTACCAGCTGGTTCAGATTAGCGACATATTAAGAAAGAAAACGTAAATCTTTACTTGTGGAATAATCTCAAACGATGATACGCATAACGACTCATATGTGACTCATACTATGTCTTTACTCACTTCGAAGTCTACAGGGTGGCAAAATACCATGTCTTACCTTTACCTTAGTAGGGCCCACACCTGTAGTCTGGAATCGCAATTCCTGAAATAAAGACGAACGAACACAAACGAATGACGGTCGCAACTCAATCCAAACGTAGTGTCATAACGCACAAATGCAAATAATATTTATTCACTCAAATCACATGTTGGAGTCACTTCATACGTCGACGCAGAAATAACCAGAAATTCAATATATAGTTCCTTTCCCAAGTTATCACTTCTCAGCTGGCGAAAGAATCCTACCACTGGCCTACGGATTTATGAACCGATCTAATCTAATTAATATAACATCACTTAAAACGATAGGTTTACCGAAACACAGAAATAATAAGTATCAATTGCCGTCAACTTCACGTAACGATTTGTAGCTAATTTCCAATGAATATCAAGACAAATATTAAATAACACACTGCACATTATAAATATTACTAAACACTGTAAGAGGATTATCAACTAATGCCATAGATCGTAACTGGTTAACTGAGAGGTTTCTATACTACGTTCACTGAACATAAACTCAAGATTGTTCTAAGAAATATAAAAATTCAGAATTCCAATTTATTACTTTGAATTTACATATTGTACGTTTTCGGATATGATAATCTCATAACGATCTGAACAGAATTACCGTTTAGTTGAAGGAACAAACAAATTTGAATGATCTATCTGGTGTACATTGATTTAATTCAGCAGAACTGAAAGTTACTTAGTCACACATAAATGTCCATAATTTCTATAATAATTAACAAATTTCGTTGATATTTTCACAAATTATTCCCGAAACATTGTTATATTATTTAGAAAAGTTTTGTTACAGTATTACTTACACGAAAGAAGTTTTAGTCCAAAATACATGGTAAAGAAATAATCAATTCAGCACTAATAATTGTGTGACGTTATTACAGATGATTACTACCTTATACAAAAGACGTTCTGAATAAATCTCGAAAATACAAAATAATATTTTAAACTATGACTTTTTCATCGGAGAATAGTGGCTGGAGTTGAAACCAAAATTATCGAACCATGTCGAATAAATTAAAATTTACTATTAGCATCAAAACGGTACGCAAAAATAGTCGAACAGACATGTTGCTAATTTGATCAAGTACTGAGAATAAGCGGTAGCTGTCAAACATGGCTAATCGGGAATTTCGAATAGATTTGGAAAACTGGAGACGAGAAATTGGCATATGATTATTGAAATCTAACGAACCGATACTTGTAATGTAAGAATTCGGTCAATAGCGGCCCCATAATGAAATTTAGAACATACTGTACATTTTAATAAATAATCTCAAAACCAAAAACAGTGAATTTTATGAGGTGAAAATGTCGAAATAACGATGCTAAAAAATCTCGGTAGCTCTTGTATCGGTTATAATTCTTCTTGATACGAATAATATAATATATTACATCGGAATGGACGAAAATAGTCGAAATCGAAAATTACACTAACTTTGGTGTTTATATCTACCTCTCGTAGACAGAGCTTAGGAAGTACAGATGACGGAAAGCCCAGACATCCACTCGTCTCGTTTTAAAAATTGGAACTGAACTAACATGGCGTGGGAAAGCAGTTCTCCCAGCAAACGGAGAAGAAGGCTGATTCACACCAATCAGCAAAAAACAAGTCACGAAGCATTGACTAGTGTCCAATCAAAAACAAGCGTTAGATCCAAGTCATTGCTGCGTGACTAACGAAAACCTGGATGGATAACGATAAAAATCCAAAGCAGAAATCCAAACGGAACACGCTCAAAGAGTCTAAAACCAACCAAAGAGAATGAGCTAAGGAGAACACACAGAAAGGATACCAAACGGAGACTAGAAAATAAAAGGGGAGAAAATAAATATAAAAATGGAACAGCAACTAGGCTGTTACAACCATTGACTTTCTTCTTCGTAAAAATGAATCTTTTTCATGTTCTTTGAGGATAAGAAACGTTCTTGGAGCATGTTGTAAACATGAAATGGTTTCTTCTTTGACGGCCTCTATATAATATCCCGCCAAGCTTGCACATTCCGTGAAATAGGAGTTAAACTTATCTAATTATCTGTCCTACATTCATTAAAAAAAATTGTCGAATTCTTTCTAAGCCGAATTGAAGACCTGAATTGAAAAACTTCCAAGTCCACTTTTATCGCATTTGCATTTTTTCTCTTCGTCGGCATCTATATTGCAAGGGCTATATACTTGAATAAATATTACATCCTAATACCACCAGAGAAACCCTTTTTTTAATACAAAATAATTTCCGCTGAATAGGATAACATACGACCCTTGACAGTTTTAACTTTCTCCTGAAAAATATACTCCGGTAGACTTGGGATGTTTTTCAATTCAGGTCTTCTATTTAACTTATCATTATCTACTTCATTCCATCCTTCTAACACGTTTATCACAACAGTTAATATTGGCAGTACCACGTGTGGCCTTCAGATATCAATCTTCCAATATTTTAAAATGACAGGTGCAATAAAGATATTCTGATAGTAGGTT
Source organism: Lepisma saccharinum (assembly GCA_022664845.1). NCBI lineage: Eukaryota > Metazoa > Arthropoda > Insecta > Zygentoma > Lepismatidae > Lepisma > Lepisma saccharinum. The sequence goes on from JAGDQP010022202.1 coordinate 19,948, forward strand.
TGTGAATGAACTATTTGAAATAACTCAACAATGATAATCTGAATATAGATTTTGGTATATTAATCAAAATAAATTTACCTTCCAACGGTTTTGAAAATTTGAGAAATTCTGAAGCCTCTGAAGAAGAGTTTTTGCTTGAAACATGAGATCGTCATCTCCAGCGGCCGGAAATGCAACATTGAGCGCAGACTCGCGATGGTACCATGATGCATCTCTAATCGAATAGCCTTCTAACGAAGGATTGAATTCCTTCAGAATATTAGGAATTGTCGGATATTGGTTCCACGCTCCATGACCACCTGAAACGACAAATTGTCTACTTTGAGAAAACGATCACAAGATCAATAATTATTTCTAGAAGTCTCAGAGCAGAATCCTGAAAAGTCGTGAAATATCATTAAGGTCATGAATAAGCCACCTTCCTAAAATCATTTTAGCCAAAGTTTTCGTTAAATATTCTTCCAATGTATAAATATTTTTGATAATTGCAAGGCTGTCTTACATTGCACGTGGAGTATAAACTTGTTTGTTTGAGTTGTGTCTCATTCTAATGGAGTTTGTAACCTTTAAGGACGGGACCTAACATTACTGTAATATACAAAATACTCTAGTTTTTCTAATAAGAGTTAGAATGTGGGTGTACGGAATAATGATCTTATGTATATTTTGGCATGTTATATGACATGTATTCCCTTCTCAGGATACTGAAATCAAACCTGTTTTTCCACTCGAAAGATGCTGTAACTCTGTATCTGGTGGAATCTCGAAGTGTACATTTTTGCAGCATAAACCCTACGGGACTAGTATCTGTGAATGAATATTTTAGATTCCTATCAGGTTCCTCAGCAGAGATTTTCAACTTCAAACTTTGGTATAATATTAGAAAATCATATGTTTAAGACTCCATAGTATAGAAAGAAAATAACTCTCAGGCTTAAAATTTTTTAGGGATTGACTACAGTACCATGTGTGCCCCCAAATATTTCAAGCCACAGAAAGAATCCATTCTATATAGAAGGTGATCTTGAAAATTTAATTTAGTCCATTGTGCAACAGCATTCTGGAACTCACATTAGAGTTACAATATGCAGTAGTAGGCCCATGTTAACACTTGTAACTAGTCTATAGTATGCTGAGCCCAATAGTTCTTAATCCAAGAATTTACGACTTACCTGGGCTGAGAAACTGAGGTTTCCGTAAAAGCCTGCATACTGAGAATTTGCGCCAATACACAAATATGGCCGCCATAGTCAAACGAAGTGAGAAGGGAAAATATTTGTGATTTTAAGCTACATAAGGGTTATCACACACAAAAATTGTAAAAAAATAAAATGGTCGAGCAACCAACTTAACGAATACTGGGCCATTTTTATTGGAATTTGTTTTCATTTACCTCTGGAAAAAAATGAACAGAAAATTAAGCCATTGTCATAAACCAAATTATTTTGTTCTCGGTCTAAATATGTATTGGGATAGTCTTCCTAATATCGAACACAACATAATTTAAAGCTTATGTAAGCGATAATGAAAAGGGCCCCGGTGGCTATATAACCGCCATGATATTAATCGGTAATTTTAATAATCATTCTTTTGGATATTTTTAATGAACATTTTTGGCAAGCTTAATTTGTGACAATTTCTCTTTATTGTAGTATGTAGTATTCAGATAAAGACATGATTGCAATTCTTGGATTATAAATGTGTATGTGAAACATTGATCTGTTCTGTTACCAGGTTGTTAATGTGTTGACTCACTGTGGGAAACGTTTAGAAAATGCGTCTCACCACCACTCTTTTTGCGTTCTTTTCTTACGAAGAGACAGAATCTACTTCGTCAAAACATGAGTCACTCTTTTTTCTACGCAGAAATTATATAGTTGCTATATGTAGAGTAACAGCACATTAAACGATATGTTAACAGTGGTTTAAGTTCATTTTATGTTGCAGTTTCATGTATATTTGTATTCTAATAACCCATGTAAACTTAAATTTTAAATGTCAATGTTCGTTTTTGTTACACGTTATTCTTTATGTGAGAAGGGAGAAAAATACGTAAATTAAGACTCAGACGACAGTTTCTTTTTTGTCTCTTCCCACGGTACTGTAGACGTGTGACGGCGAATCACTTGATTTTCGAAGCAAAATTTTGATGTATTCGTCTTATTTAGTTTGATAGAATACAAAACCTAAAAGTCGTAGCGTTAAGGTCGATTTTGTTATTTTATCCTATGTTTATATATGTCCATATAACCCACGTGAGCTCAGAATGTAAGAGCCAATGTTCGTGTAATCATATGTTAGCCTTTGTATGAATCAATTACCTTATTTGGATACGTATCGAACAACAGCTCACGTGACCACATGAGAGTCAGAAACTAATTACCTTTGTCAGTCAATTCTGAAAGTGTAAAGTGTTCACCACGCGAGTCATTTGTCTCCAACATACGTGCTATTGTCTTCTTTAGTCATTATAGTAGTTGGCAAAAATTATTCCGATCATGTAATCGACGGATAGTTGCTTCTATAAAACCAAAAAGGTTTCCGAGAATTGTTAGTTATTCTTCGGAATACGGCTATGAACTGTAAAAGTGTGTGTCATATTGTTACCACACGTAAACACGTAATTTCTTTGGAAGAACAAAGAAAAAGAGACGCTTTTGTAGTTACAAAAATGGTATGAAGTTTGTATAATAGCTACTTCTGACAAACTGTTTGTAAAATTTCGTGGTGTCCTACTTTTGTGTGTTACTCAAAGACAGAATGAATAAAGCTATTCATAAGTGACATAAAGATATATGTATAGTTACTGCTTTGGTCACAAAGAAGAGGTGGGCTGTGTTCTGAACTACCTATACCGACCACATTTAAAGATGCGCGTGTTCTAGAAGATATTACTGAACTAACAGTGCCAAGTACATTGAAGTCTACAAGTGCTTTGCTCAAAGACGTCATCCTTCCACAAAATGCCCGGACTGGACTGTCGCCATCTTCTCAGTGCTTAAGTGTTTCTTCATCTGCCCCCTACCCTCCTCACTTATCATCAACAACGTTTGGACTTTTGGATTGTCTTCAGATGAAATGTGAATATTAAGAATTTTAAAATGAGCTCTTAGCCCTACAATTTCTGAGAAATCTCTAGTCAAATATCTTTATTTTTTTTCTGGCTTAACATACAAATAACTTCTTTTGTAAAAGTTTTGTAGAGATATTTATCTTGTTTTCTTTCTGTCTTCACTTATATACATATATATATATATACAGGGGTTGGACAAAAAATCTAAAACGTTTGAAAAAGTGTGAAAATCATAACTAGTATGGTGTGGGGTCTCCTTTTGCGTCCAAAACAGCATGGATCCAACGTGGAATGGACATATACAGCTCCTGAATCCTGGTGTGTGGAATGTTGTACCATTCTTCCTCCAAAACGTGCTCCAGTTCCTTAAGGGATGATGGTGGAGGGTAATGAGACCGAACACGCCTTTCTAACACGGACCACAATGGCTCAATGATGTTCAGATCTGGTGATTGTGGGACCCAGGGGAGGTGTGATAGCTCCTGATCATGCTCCTCAAACCATGATTGCACCGTTTTTGCAGCGTGACAGGGTGCCAAATCATCTTGGTAGATGTCATCACCATCCGGGAACAATTTGTGGGCCATGGGTAGAACCTGGTCCCCCCAAATGGCCTCATACGCCTTAGCATTCATCATTCCATACAGGGCTAAGATGGGACCTGCAGAAAATCACGATATCACTGCCCATACTGTAACAGAACCACCCCCATGCTTTACAGTTGGGCGCAGACAGTCTGGATCATGGGCCTGCGAGGGTGTTCTCCATACGTAAACACGACCGGTTGTTGGAAACAAGGTGTAGATCGATTCATCGGAATACATTACGTGTTTCTACTGATCAAGCGTCCACTACTTGTAGTCCTTGCACCACTGGATACGCCGCTTCGCATTTACTGCTGTGACTAGAGGTTTGGCGATCGCGGCCTTGCCATGAATTTTCATTTTATGAAGTTCCCGTCGCACTGTTTTTGATGAAACCGGGTTCTGTAGGCCGGAATTGAGTTCAGACGTAATTTTCATTGCAGTGGTCTACTTTTTAGCTCCTACAATCCGTTTTAATGCCCTCCTGTCCCTATCGGACAGGATTGTCTTTCGACCACTGTTGTGATTTGCAGACGTTGTTTGCCCATGCATTGTGTATGCCCTCGTGACATTGGACACAGTGCCTGTCGATACCCCCACAATCGTCGCCACTGTTGTCACTGAAGCTCCAACCAGACGGGCACCAACGATCATGCCTCTTTGGAAGTCTGTCAGGTCGCCCATTTTACCGCACCACTTGCACACCACGACACTCACAGGAGAACTGGGTACTGCTGACGGAAGAGGAATGTTCACATGACACATTGAAAACAAAACACATCGGCAACCGCAACACGTGGTGTACAGTGGCGGGCCACACTTACGTGTCCTGTATGGCGTGTTTTTAGATTTTTTGTCCAACCCCTATATATATATATATATATATGTCACAAAATACATACATAAATTTGTTTTTCTTTATGTTCAAAAACTTTAAACATATTCCTAGGTAATCTATTTGTATAAAAATCAAAACAGCTACATGGTATAGTCCTCACCTCTGGTGCTAGAGATCCTCGGTTCGATCCCTGCTCATGCTATGTCGGCGTTGTACTGAACAAACACCCTGTCCGTGTGTTTTCTTGGGGTACTCCAGTTTCCTCACAATGTCTTCATTCCAACTATTCATCCTATAATCATTCATCCAGCCTGAGCCAAAGTTGCTTAAAGGCCTTACAAATTAAGTTAAAAAAAGATAATGAAGAATTTTGTGTGATCAAACAGTAACATATATGCGAGAGAATGCCTACCGGATGTGAAAGCGATTCCTCGGCTTTCAATTAGAACTTGTAAGCCACGGTTTGCTACAATTCCCATTCCAGCCAATAAACTGTCGCCAATAGTAGCCACTATATCAATGTCACCGGGTCACAGTTTATGAACGCTTGATGGTGATGATACAGACCATCCATTGGATACGTCACATGGTAGTTTTACACTTCTTGAGTTTTCAGTTCCCTGTAAATATAAATATTATTGAATAACGTAGTGTATATAGAGTAGTAAAATTCTACTGGATTCCTAAAACTTTACGTCAAGTACAATAAAGCACAGTACAAAATTAAGATCCTGACCAGGAGCGTAATCTGTGGACTATCTAGGCTACCACCGCATTCTAAGCTTGTGAATAAATATTTTAATCAGCACCAATAATATTAATTTACATGAAAAGTAAGCCAGAACACCAATCTTCATCATCATCATCATTAATACTATGTGTGACCTCCGTACCCTATTTCTACTTATTACTTTGGCTAGTGGTAGTCCAAGCTGTGGATCCAGAATACACCACTAACCCTAACGTATATTCGTTTTTCTATTGTTCACTCTTTTTTTTCTTGTCGGTTTCTGAAAACCTTACGATAGAAATCTGCAATCAATGTATGCACTAGTTCAATGTAAATGTGTATCTACCAAATAAATGCGCATTTGGGCGTGCTATACATACTACAAAATTGTATTGTAAAATGATAATAACACAGTGATGCTTGTTCGGTTGCCTCAAGATGCTTTTTTATCATTGTGTTTGTTTTCACAACGGTCGTCACAAATACCCACATATATTCACACAATATATTCATAGAGGTATATGGTACAAGTAACGCCCTTACGCAGATAAAGGGCATATGAACATATGATTTATTTCGTTTGGCAAACAGTAGAAACACAAAAGGTAAAATAATGACGAAATCGGGGTTATACACACATATGATATTTACCCGCGTAAACACGTATTTAAGGAGAGGAAAATCTATGCATTGTTATAGCGCTTGTAGTTAATACAATTTTTTCCAGTACTGACCCGAGGAAGTGCTTGAAGAAAGTAGCAAACGAAAATATATGTAAATATCTATTACTAAAGAGAGTTAAACTTGAACGTAGAGCATTCATTGTCTTATTACAGCCATGCCACTTGATACGGACATGTTTTTGACTTAGATTTTATGGTTAGTTTTCGTACATTTATTGTTTCGTATGTTTAGGAAATAACCAGGTATTTTGGCAGGTCAGTGTGCAACGCAAAGTTTTTGGAAACCCTGGCTGGAGTCGCAAAAAACTGTAACGTTCCCAGCCCATGAACCCAAACGAGGATCACACAGACAAATAGGGTCGCCAGGAGCCTAGAGTACCCACGCAACGCATCTAACCTGACCTCTGGCTCCAAACATTTTCTACACCCCAGACGAGCGGCGCAGAAATGCCTTCCAGATTTAACAATATCTGGGAAAGAGGATTCCAGATCCTTGTGATCGCTGTAAAAAAAATAATTTAGATCGAGGGAGGAAATACCGGTAAGGCGACACCTCCAATCTTTTAATTAGATCGTCAGTTCATACTCTGAAGTACCAGCTGGTTCAGATTAGCGACAGATTAAGAAAGAAAAACGCAAATCTTTACTTGGGAAGTAATCTCAAACAATGATACGCATAACGACTCATATGTGACTTATACGATGTCTTCACTCACTTCGACGTCTACAGGGTAGCAAAAGACCATGTCTTACCTTTAAATTGGAAGGGCCCACACCTGTAGTCTGGAATCGCAATTCCTGAAATAAAGACGAACGAACACAAACAAATGACGGTCACAACTCAATCCAAACGTAGTGTCATAACGCACAACTGCAAATAATATATATTCACACAAATCACATGTTGGAGTCACTTCATATGTCGACGCAGAAATAACCAGAAATTCAATATATAGTTCCTTTCCCAAGTTATCACTTCTCAGCTGGCGAAAGAATCCTACCATTGGTCTACGGATTTATGAACCGATCTAATCTAATTAAAATCACATCACTGAATACGATAGGTTTACCGAAACACAGAAATAATGAGTGTCAATTGCTGTCAACTTCACGTAACGATTTGTAGCTAATTTCCAATAGATATCAAGTCAAACATTAAATAACTCACTGCACATTATAAATATTACTAAACACTGTAATAGGATTATCAACTAATGCCGTAGATCGTACCTGGTTAACTGAGAGGTTTCTATACTACGTTCACTGAACATAAACTCAAGATTGTTCGAAGAAAGATAAAAATTCAGAATAAACTCAAGATTGTTCGAAGAAAGATAAAAATTCAGAATAAACTCAAGATTGTTCGAAGAAATATAAAAAATCAGAACTCCAATTTATTACTTTGAATTTAAATATTGCACGTTTTCGGATATGATAGTTTCATCAGAATCTGAACAGAATTACTGTTGAGTTGAAGGAACAAATAAATTTGAATCGCTGGTATACATTGAATTAATTAAGCAGATCTGAAAGTTAGGTAGTCACATATAAATGTCCATAATTTCTATAATAATTAACAAAGTTTGTTGATATTTTCACAAATTATTCCCGAAACATTCTTATGTAATTTAGAAACGTTTTGTTACAGTATTACTTACACGAAAGAAGTTTTAGTCCAAAATACATGGTAAAGAAATAATCAATTCAGCACTATTAATTGTGTGACGTCATTACAGATGATTACTACCTTATACAAAAGACGTTCTGAATAATTCTTGAAAATACAAAATAATATTATAAAATATGACTTTTTCGTCGGAGAATAGTGGCTGGAGTTGAAACCAAAATTATCGAACCATGTCGAATAAATTAAAATTTACTATTAGCATCAAAACGGTACGCAAAAATAGTCGAACAGGCATGTGTCTAATTTGATCAAGTAATGAAAATATGCGGTAGCTGTAAAACATGGCTAACCGGGAATTTCGAATGGATTTGGAAAACTGGAGACGAGAAATTGGCATATGATTATTGAAATCTAACGAACCGGTACTTGTAATGTAACAATTCGGTTAATAGCGGCCCCATACTGAAATTTAGAACATATTGTACATTTTGATAAATAACCTCAAAACAAAATAATAAATTTTACTGAAGTGAAAATGTCGAAATAACGATGCTGAAAAATCTCGGTAGCTCTTGTATCGGTTACAATTCTTCTTGATACGAATAATATAATTTACCGGAATGGGCGAAATCAGTCGAAATAAAAAAATATACAAAATTTGGTGTTTATATCTACCTCTCGTAGACAGGGCTTAGGAAGTACAGATGACGGAAAGCCCATACATCCACTCGTCTCGTCATTAAAATTGGAACTAAACTACATGGTGTGGGAGTGCAGTTCTCCCAGCAAACGGAGAAGAAGACTGATTCACACCAATCAGCAAAAAAACAAGTCACGAAGCATTGACTAGTGTCCAATCAAAAACAAGCGTTAGATCCAAGTCATTGCTGCGTGACTAACGAAAACCTGGATGGATAACGATAAAAATCCGAAGCAAAATCAAAACGAAACACGCTCAAAGAGTCTAAAACCAACCAAAGAGAATGAACTAAAGAGAACACACAGAAAGGAAACAAAACAGATTCTGAAAAAATAAAAGGGGGAGAAAATAAGTATAAAAATGGAACAGCAACTAGGCTGTTACAAGTGTGCATTGTGTTTTTGATTTATTTGTGTTGTACACACACACTCAGTGAGAGAGATAGAAAAGTTATTTTCTATTTATCTGGTTAGGTGCTTTGTGACGTGGCATACTAGAGGAGGAGGAGGAAGGAGGAGGGGGAGAAGAAGAAAAGTTGTCGAGCAACGCTCAAATTGAGTCTTGAGCCATAACGTGCCAGATGCAAGAGTAAGGTACCTCGTCGATTGGAAACGGTTGTAATCGATGAATTATTCCGGCGAAGATAGTTATTGAACTGAGACTTCAAATTGTATTGAGTGTTTCTTTTAATTGATTAGGGCTATATAACGTGTTCCGTGGGAGAACAAGGCATCTCTTGGGGAAGTATTTTAAGCCAATGCGTGAAGCCGGCAAGTCAACTTTGAATTGGAAATTAAGTAACTTTGTTTGAAGTAATTCGATTTTATAACTACGAATTTTTGTGCAAGCTGTAGATGCGACATACCGAATTGAAACTTACAGTTACTCTATTTTTCTTTCTTTCTCTAAGTGATGGTATATTACTAACACTTCTAGTCGAAAGTTGGAGAAGCCGTTGTTGAATGGACCAACGAAGCATGTATGTTTGTAGATTTTAGAAACTTAACACCTCTTGACGGGTCGAAGTAATTAATTACAAAAATTACCCCAGAATACAAAATTTACAAAACGTTATTTTTATCTTAATCTGGACCGCTAGAGCCTTTTCTTTCCCAGGTATGACGAAAATATTTTATATCTCTCGACCCAATTATCGTCCCAAATTACAATTTTCATGATAGGTGTAGGAAGGTATGACCAACATATAATTTTTAAAAAAATCGAGATGTCCAATTTTGATAAAATCGATATTTTAATTTTGGAATACAACACTTTTGTGCCACCTTGTTAAGAATCATATCAAATGAAAGCTTATTACAAGAGCTTTAAAATGAGCCCTCTCCGAGCTCTCTAGCATCAACCATTGCTGATTAATAAGTAATTTTGTAAACCAAAAGCACGGAATATTTGACTTTTTGATCTTCCGTAAAACAAAAACCAGTGGGTCAAAGAAACGAAAAAAAATAATGTTTAATATTCTTAACGGATTGAAGCAATACACAATAAATCATAAAAATCTGAGATGTTGAAGTAGAATTTTGTTAAAAAGTGTGTTGATTTCAGATGGAATGACTCACGAGCATTATTCTCCCCCCTCCGCTTTCCAACTCGCAAATTGGTATCTCCCTTCAAAGTTGGAATTTCTCCTGTCGCAGGTGCTTAACGCGTAAAGAGAAATATATTTTTATCTGGTCTCCAACAGGGGCGGATAGGTACTACAACCGGAGACTGGGAGCACTGTAGTGCAGGGGGCCTCCGAATCCCCACAAGTCATTCATAAGAATATTAATACTTTATTATTTATGAACGGCTTTCAAGTTGCAAGTTGTGTTCATGTTTAAGAAACACAAATTTAAGCTTCCAACGTTTCTTTATTACAATTTTTCAATTTGAAAGCAATACAACAACTTTGAAGTCAATGTAAATGACTGCGAACAATTTAGAATACAAACATAACAGTACAACAGAGATTTTCCTACAAAAGTAACATCTTTTGGAAAATTTTGCTTTTTGTTGCAAAATTATCTATAATGTTATCATTTTCAAGGTTTACTAAAATGTCCATTTCAATTACCATAAGCATAAATGTTTCCAAGTGTTCTTTGGGCAAAGTACTTCTTAATCTTTTTATCAATTTCAACCTGGAGAAGCTTCTTTCCCAAGAAACCTGAGTAAGGGACAAAGTAAGTATAACTTTGTAAACAAGAAAGAGCCCAGGAAAGGCATTTGTGTACAAATTATATTTCTTGAGGACTAAAAACAGCAATTAGGATAGTTTCTACAATATGGTTTGGTTTTATTATGAGTGGAACTTTGCTTTCTATCAGTCCCTGATGGCTCTGAATCACTACAGCTATCTCCATCGCCAGCACTGACACAGTTTTCTCCCTCAGACAGTTCGTCTGACTTTGGGTACTCATCAGTAAGACTTTTAACGAAAGAGTTCTAGTTTACTGAAAAGTTCACTAACTCTTCTCTTAGGGACTGTTGACTAACTTTTTATTACGAAATTGCGAATACCATATTACGAAATTGTAGTTTTACACATACACTACCATATT
>JAGDQP010022203.1:0-30741 GCA_022664845.1 Lepisma saccharinum
ATATATATATATATATAAACTCTTTAAAACACTGTTCTGTACACTACTTTCTTTCCCGAAAGAGTCGTAACAATTCAACTTAGATAATTATACTTTTCTTTCACTATACGCAATACAAAGTCCAGAAAAGCAGTATGTCATCGAACCGAGCAGGTACGGTAACATATTCGTCACGTAGCGTGTTCAAGAAAGAGGTGTTTGTGTGTAAGAGAGAGAGAGCGCGCGCACGAGAGGGAGAGACCAACCAGCTAACAAAAATAATTCATTTGTGCCTTAACGGTTTACAATATGTGATAGATCAAACCTCAGACAAATTTGCAGCAAAATTTTATGTGCCAAGTTTGTAATCACAAATTTGAAACAACATTTAAACATACTTTGTGCGGTAAGTTTATCACTGCAAGGGAAAAGCAAGTCTAGTACAAACTTCTCGTAACTGTGCGTGCTATCTGGGTAATTGACAATATGCGTTATTGTTAAGACAACATTTTCTCCTATGAACAAATATTCCTGTTTACACCTAGATATTTATGAAGCATTCGCATCAATTTCCTGCTCTCCAAATATGTATAAAAGAAAATCGACATTTTCTCCTTGTGTATTTCTTATGGGAGTTCCTTTCGCGGAACTTTTGTCCAGTTGCCCTGCAATTTCTACTGGACCGATTTTTTAAATACATATTCAAAATGTTCAAATATATACTTAGATATGATACCGAGAATTCCAGGCGCAGAGATATTCTCGGTCGCCGAGTTCGTAGTGTTGCTAAAATAATTTTTCTTAGACACAGTTTAACGTTACCGCACCATACTTGGCATACAGATTAGTAAACACAACAGAAGAATTGTGTACTGGCCTCCAAGACCTAACTGTCAGTGTTGCCAACCAATTTAAAACTGCAAATTCTACAAATGTGTTTACTTATACGAATCTACACGTGCGCTTTGATTTACACCAAAGTTCGCGTGCATATGTTTTAGGTACTGGGATAGGTCATAAAAGTACTCCGCATCGCGCAGTTATCAGAGTTGCCAACCAAATACAAAAAATCTATATTTCAAGTTTCTTCCATGTCATTACAGGATCAGCTTAAAACTCCGCGTTTAGGTATTGAGAGAGGAGGTACTTCGGGAGCCGTAGGTGTGACAGTTGTCAGAGTTCCCAACGAAATTCAAAATTGAATATTTCAAATTACTTTTATTCCATTGGACAGATCAGGACCAAACTTCGAATTAGATTCCAGGACAGACCAGAGAAGTACTCGAGTCCCCGCAGGTGGGGCAGTTATCAGGGTTGTCAACCAATTTGAAGAATTTAATATTTCAAATAGCTTCAACGCCATTAGACGGATCAGCGCAATACTCGACATTTAGGTACTGGGAGAGATCAGAGAGGTGCTCCAGACGCCGCAAGCGTCACAGTTCTCAGTGCTACCACTGAAATTCAAAATCAATATTTCAAATTGTTTCACTCCATGGGACATATCAGCACCAAACTTGGCATTTAGGTACTGGGCCAGATCACAGAGATACCTCATGCGACGCATGTGCCAGCTTTATCAGTGTTACTAACCCGTTTTAAAACTTACATATTTATTTCATACCGTTGGAGATATCTGCAAAAATATAGTATTTACGTGCTGGGACAGGTGATGGATTTTACTTAAGTCTTAGATGCCTAAAGATCTTAAAATAAAATAATTTCAGGTGATCGAGTTACTTCGGACGCAGCAGTTGCCAGTGTTGCCAGCCAATTTTAACAATTCAATTTTTCAAATTCCATACCGTCTTAATACCCGAACAAACTTGACATAAACATTTTACGAATCAATAAACAATACTGTGGGTGTTCCTGTCCCCAAGTGCTACCTCAATTGTTAGTGTTGCAAACACTTCTTTTTTAAAATTTAAGTTTATAAACGCATCTTAAACAGTTGGATGAATCGGCACCAAAGTTAGCATGAACATTATTCATCACGATAAAAAAAATACTGAGTAATTCTTCACCCTCCAACAATGCCAGTTCTCAGTGTTGCCAACCATTTTTAAATAGTGCGGGCGGAGACCGCGGGATTCAGCTAGTATTATTTTTAAAATGTTGTCGATTCATAGTCGGTTGATCACAAACAATGTTCTGCTTATAAAGTTAGGAATTTAATAATAGTATAATCTTTAAATATTAAGAATAATAATCGGCAAATACGATAATTTTCGTAGCTGAATATGATTCTTTTAATTGTAACAAAATCATTCCTGCGCTATGAAGCAAATAGCTTGCGTAGTGTACCTACATGTAAAAATAGACACCTGCTAAATTGAGATGTTATATTCCACTAATTTCTATATTAAAAGTTTTGCCTTTCATGTTTATACACTGTTCGCCATTAAAAATGCGACGCCAACAAGAAGACATCGGATTAATGCAAAATTTGCAGAATATGTAGCGCATGGAAAGATAAACAATTGATTAGCTCGATAGTTCCGTGACGCATCAGTATACCATCTAGGAACAGTAATTGGAGGCAGAGGCAGTGGCAGACGGCTGTTGTTGTGACGTGAGTGAGTGTATATGGTCGAAACATGCCTCGTCGTCGAATGTGGCAGTCCTGAAAGCAGGTTTTCACATTTGATCGCGGAAGAATTGTGGCATATCGCGAGTGAGGTTTATCCTTCCGTAACATTGGTGCCTGTATTGGACTTACTGCGGACAGTTCAGAGCATATGTACTCGATGGCTTCACGAAGACACTACGCAACGACATGTCGGATCCCAACGAGGATACGGATCGCGAGGACAGACGGCTTCAGAGTGTATGGCTCAGGCGGATCAAACAGCCACATCTCGAACACTGGCGCAAGCACTGAGGGATGTTGCATAGCGCCCAGTACTCAGAACCAATTCTATGTCGTCTGGCAGAGCAGGGCATATTTGCACGGCGCCCATTCTTGAGGCTTTTGCTGACTAATCAGCATAGGTACGAGTGACTGCATCTTCTTTACAGACGAATTCTGCTTCTATCTGCAGTATCATGATATCTGTACTCGTATCTGACGGTGCCGTGGCACTAGTCTAGGCGATGTCTGGCACCGGGTGTTATGGAGTGAGATACCACTGGATTCCGTGGTCGTTCGTGTCTCCTACAGATTGACGGATATTTTCCCAACCAACGATACATTGACAATGTGTTGCACCCGGTTGTGCTCTCTTTACCATAGTGCAGGCTCTACCATGGACCATATTCCAGCAGAATAACGTGCATCCGCATGTGGCCCGTGATGTCTTAGCCTTCCTGGGCTCGCCGATTGAACATATCTGGTCCATGGCTGCACAAAGCCTCTCACAACAGCGACCTCCCCCAGCTACAGTTGATGAGCTGTGGCATTGTGTCGAAGACGCATGGCTCACCATATCTCAGGAGAACATCCAATGGCTTATCCTCTCTATGCCTCGTCATGTTGAAACCGTTCTGAACGTCCATGGTGGGCCCATAAGATACTGATCTTCGGCAGTTGTGTTGCACGTTCGGTACGTTGTCACGCTGCGCACAGAGCGGTAGGTTTAATCATCTGGTACTTGTGCCTTACGGTATCAATCTTCCAAATTTGGGACTACTATCTTCTTTCCTTCTTGGTGTTTCATTTTTAATGGCGAGTAGTATACTTACTGTAGTTTGTTGTACCCTCATCTTTATTAATTCGTACACCAATTATTAATAACCTCATTCTGTATGCAAACTTCTGAATATCAAAGCAGTTCCAAGTAACCGTCTGTTGTAGCGTTTATTTCTCTGTAGTCCTAAGTGCTTGTAACTGTAAAGAAGAAAATACCCGCTCCAACAATCTCTATTCCTCACATTAAAACAAGACGAAAGTTTATCTTGCACTTAGAAATCCTGTTTCAGCAGTGTTACCAGTCGAATTTTCCGACTAGTAGCGTATGGGTGGTAACAGTGTGCTGCGCAAGAATCTGGACAAGATAATACGAAGGACGTACAATATTAAACACACGTGCAAAGTTTGGTGCCGGTATTGACTGACGGGAAGTGTTGCCAGCAATATGTTTATAGTTGGAAATGTCAAGTGGGAAAGTTGCTGAATTCGTCTTGTTTTTATGTAAGGAGCAGGTGTATCATTTTGTGGTTTACTTTCTTACCCTGTCTGTAAAGCATTGCCACATCAGGGAACCAGAGCAGGCACTAATAAAAGACCTTGCTGGACCATTAAATAAGATCATCGTGATCATATGAAGGAAGTCAAAGAGATGATGCTATTGGATAAAAATGATTCTCCAATATCGCTTATCTTATCGCTAATTAAATATGAAATACAAAATTATCGAAATATTTATGAGAGTTTCGCTTTAAATATTGCTGGAATAACGTTAATGGAAATTCCCATGCAGTCAATGACCTAGTTTCCGAGACTGTTTGCAGGAAAGTACTTGAAAAAATTTAGGAGTGCTGTTAAAGAGATCATTTATTTCGTTGGAGCCAGAGAATTCTATTTTGTCTGTAACAGAACAACTAGTAGCAAACGACCACTTCTGCTGAAAATGATAATTTCCTTAAGAGGGAGAGGGAGTTGGCTACGGCGGCCTGCAAAATAAGCGTCCAATTTAACATGGGTTTTCACACATTTCTAGGAATATCGTAGTTTCATGTGGTTCCTTCGAAAAAATGACTCAATAACCCCTTCAACATATTTCGTGGAATTATGAAGGTACTTAAGTGAAAATTATGTGTGTTATTTTCTGTTTAGAAATAAGGCTCATTATAATGGAAAGTTCCATAAGAAAGTTGTTACATGGGCTTCTAAAAACTTCTTTATTTCTAAGAAAAAATACGTCGTGGAGACCTCAGTTATTTACTTTTACTATCCCATATATTTGATTGTGGTGTTTAAGGGGCTATTGAGTCATTTTTTTCGATGTAAGCACATAAAACCATGATATTCGTAGAACTTTTTGAAATTCAGGGCTTATTTTGTAGGCTGTAGTAGCCAAGTCCCTCTCCCTCTTAAGGAAACGTTTGGGTAGTCATTCAGCTGATAACTTGTAGTCATGTAATATGAAACGATCTTCCGATCGTCATTAGTGAATGTAGTACAGGTACCAAATTCAGTTTTACTTTAAAATTATTCATGAGTGAGTTTAATGTAGTGTCAGAAACTGATCAAGCTTTTAGAGAAAATTACTATTCATTTGGCTAATTTCAATCAATAAAAAATATTTTTTAATGTTACGAGACAATGCTTAATTTTATAAAAGCACATTCACAATAAAACTAAATGAAAAGATTTAAGTTGTTTTTCAACGACTTCAATTTCAAATTGTACAGTTGCTTTTACTGTGACCAGACTTCTTACACAGTTGACATTTTTCGGGCCAGTTGCCTGTAAAACTATCGGTAACTGGTTTGAAACATGACTAACAGAAATCAGAAACTCTTCAGTTTCCAAAAAATATTCAAGCAAATAATACTTAGACGTTTTCTCTACTTTTATGCAGGTTCACAATGCGACTATCATTAAGTACGTTTGTGGAACATTTGCCAATAATATGGACCTTTTTTTAATGTCTTGCCTCACCCATTACATTGTTCCCACTTAATTCCTATTTGTCTTCTAAATCTGGCATTATTTTCTTTTTCTAGGTAACAAAGAAGCCACAGCCCCTGCGTCATCATGTCCTGTTGTTCTTGCACATTCCAAGAGCCTATCTCCATAGCCAATTCATGTGGAGCAGGTTCAGTATTTTTCATGGCACTGGTGGAAACTTTAATCCAATCCCAATGCAGCATTGCAGATCCATGTAACAGAGTGGTCCCTGTCGAACAGGCCGACCAGGAGTATGACTTCATTGTGGTTGGTGCAGGTGTCGCTGGACCCGTGGTAGCCAACCGCCTAAGTGAAGAAGAAAATTGGACAGTTCTTCTTGTGGAAGCAGGAATCGACGAACCTACATTCGTTGAAGTGCCATCCCTTTTTGGAAAATTATATAACACTATTTTTGATTGGAATTATACGACTGTGGCACAAGAAAATGCATGCTTAAGTACTGGTGGTATATGTAGCTGGGCCAGGGGAAGGGCAATTGGTGGTACAGGAATTCTAAACGGTATGGTGTACATTCGAGGGAATCCAAAAGATTTCGACTTCTGGGAACAGTCAGGCAATGAGGGTTGGGGCTATGATGATCTGTTACCGTACTTCATTAAATCTGAAGACAACGGCAATCTGGATACCGTAGATGAAGGTTATCATGGAACCGGAGGATACCTTCCAATTGAGAATTTCCATTATTTACCAAATATTGGTTACGCTATATTAAACGCATCAGAGGAATTTGGTTTTCGTGTAGGAGATCTTAATGGAGAAAACGCAACCGGGTTTACCATCGCCCAGATGACTAGTAAGGACGGTTTACGGTATGCGCCTGCAAAAGCTTTCCTTAGACCTATTCGTAATAGGACAAATTTGGATATCGTCACTAGTGCATTGGCGACAAAAATTATCATAGATCCGGATACTATGACAGCAACGGGTGTCGAGTATTTGAAAAATGGTGAGACGTTTACAGTCAATGTTAGAAAAGAAGTTGTTGTTTCTGGCGGTACTTTGAACTCTCCTCAGTTACTTCTTCTCTCAGGAATTGGTCCAAAGGCAGATCTTGATGCCTTAGGTATAGATGTCATTCAAGATCTTCCAGTTGGAGAAAATTTGCATAATCATGTTGCTGTAAGTGTTGATTTTACGATTAACGAAACGGACTACAATTTACTTACAAGCGAAACTCTTTTAGAATATGTGGAGAATCGTACGGGACCACTGTCTTCGACAGGAATATTTCAGGTTACTGGAATGATTCCGTCAATATATGCTGAACCAGATTACGCAGACCTACAAATTTATTTTAACAGTTATGGGGCCAGTTGTTCAGCGACTGGGTTATCGGATGAGTGTGCTTCCGGTTCGACAACAGATTGTGGTAGACGACACTTGACTCTTACACCAACACTAGTATACCCACAAAGTAGAGGTACGTTGAAACTCAACTCTGCTGATCCACTAGATCCACCATTAATGGACCCTAAATATTTTGAAGTACAAAGAGATATAGACGTACTCATCTATGGTGTGCGATTTGCTATTAACTTTACGAAAGCTGAGGCTTTTAAAAGTTGGGATTTACAAATGGACACCACTCCAGTTGAAGCATGTGCTAGTTATGAATATGATAGTGACGAATATTGGACATGTGTGATTAAATTTGAAACACATGCACAAAGTCATCAAGCAGGAACTGTTAAAATGGGACCAGAAAGTGATCCTGGTGCTGTTGTAGATCCGCAGCTTCGTGTCTATGGTGTGCCTAATATTCGCGTTATGGATCCTTCAATTTTCCCACAAGCTCCTACAGGTAATCCCGTCGCCTCGATTGTTATGGTAGCAGAAAAAGGTTCGGATATGATAAAGGAGACTTGGACAACTGGCAATTAAAGAACTATAAAATATTTTCTCCTTGATTTAAAGATTATTAAACTACCATAATATTGTTGTCTGTTCACACAATGTACGTCCTATTGCTATGTTGAATAAAATTTAAATCATTGTCAAGGTTTATATAATATGATTGCATAAGCATTCTTGATCTTGTAGTAACGAAGGTGGTTAGACTACAAATTTGCTCAATAGATTTCACAAGAAACAATCGACAGGTAAGTTTTCATAAGATATTTTAGTTGGGTTTAAGTGACAAAATATCTACATTAAAATAAATATCACAAATCTTTGTAAATACTGGAAGAAAATAGATGGATTTACTATAAAGCTTTTATACGTTACGACTAGAGAATAGTTTGAAGCCGTAGATGCATTTCTCTAATGTCTGTACTTTATATATAGAGAGAGTACGATTTAGTTATAATAATTCCTTACACTAATTTCTTATAAAATCATTATAAGTTAATTATATCACAATTGTTAGTAATGTCAATCGAAAGTATTTTACACAAATACAAACAAAACATATTTCTTTCTTAATGTCTGACAACGGAATTTCAAATAACATCGAGGATTACACAAAAAGTAACGTGTTTAAATACAACCTCACAAATAATAAAATAATTTTAAGAATCTATCTATAGTTTAAGCATTCCTAGGACGAAGTGAAGTATTTGTGTTCAATTATAGGAGATTATACATAACTATTGGGTAAATGCAAAACTTCTGCCTGTTTTGATATTGCGTTTTTGAAAGCAGTCCCGCACAATATACAGTTGCCTTAAGGTTATGAGACTCACATGGTGATACTGATTATTTTATATGTGAGCAGTAATCTTTGAGTGTCTGGTAGTACAAAAGAAATTAACGATGTTTCCAGTAGCATGAGCTTCATGTCCGCATAAAGGAAGAACCGACAATCCACTGCAGATGCATTAAGTGAGCATGTTAGTATATTCTGTTGCAAGGATCATAATCAAGGTAAAAAGTTCGTTTAATGTCGCAGTTGCAATGCATGATATTATATTGAATGCGTAGGATTGCCGGTTGAGCAATGGAAAAGGCAGAATGAGATGGAAGATAATGTGTCACCAGAGGGGTTATGGGAGTGTACAGTGTGTCAGCAGAAACGGAAAGACGAGTAAAAGAAAGAACTACGTTTGGTGGAGAGTTTCAACGTTGAACTAATGCTTCAAGCAGTGTTGAAACATGTGAAAGTGTATCGTTAAAAAATTATTTTATCAGTGAAGAAAGAGATGGCAACGATGAAAGGCTAAGTATCATCAGTGAAAGAAGGAGTATCGTCCGACGTGTAAAGGGTGGAAGAGAGAATGGATTAGGGACTGTTGCCCTTGAAAGAAGAATTTTCATCACTGAAAGAAGTGTCAGCAATGAAGGAAAAGGTGTCGTCTTTCAAAGGAAAAATATTCTCAATGGAAAAGGAATTGATCGTTATGAAGGAAAAAGTACCGATACAGATTGAAGGTGTCAATCATAGAGTCGAAGACATAAAGCCATGATTGTTAGGATCTGTGAAGTAGTGCAACAAGTTGTAGTTACACAGAGTGAGCTGACGAGGCAATACCAAAAGCACACAACGAGGCACGAATTAAAGATTATAGTTTGGCATCATTAACGAACCAAGTTAGGCAATGGGAGGATTCGTCAAGTAAAATATATGACACGGTAGAGAAAGAATTAGTTTGTCTGAGGTTATGGGCACAGGAGGAAATTATCTTGATCTCGGAAAACCAAAGTCTTGAAATAAGAGGTAATGCGAGCTGTAGAGGAGTTAGTTAAGAAGTGAAAAATGTAGACAAAGAATGCCGTGGAAGAAAGGACCAACGGAATGTTTGAAGAGGGTATCGGGAAACAAGGAGGTTATACTAGCACACTTAGCGAAGGATGCAAACCGTTCATCAAACGAAAGTGATTACAGGAATAAGTTAAACATTTTGGATCAACATATTACTCGTGAGTACAAGATGGCTCAGGAATATTTTAAACGAAGTTAAGAGTGGATAACTTCACCGACGTTCAGCAAATCATAGCAAAAGGAACTGATA
Organism: Lepisma saccharinum; assembly: GCA_022664845.1. Classification (NCBI taxonomy): domain Eukaryota; kingdom Metazoa; phylum Arthropoda; class Insecta; order Zygentoma; family Lepismatidae; genus Lepisma; species Lepisma saccharinum. The sequence continues at coordinate 9,565 of JAGDQP010022203.1, forward strand.
AGATTGCAAAATCCAATAAGTCTGCTTTCGACATTGCCCTTCAAGGGATGAAATATAGAAATAGAGGAGTGGATTTAGCTAACGCCCAGGATATCACTAGTACAGCGGTCCATAGAGGCAAGGGATATGAGTACACCTGTTCTTATAGCAAACGGAAATTCCGACGACCTGGTCGAAGAGCATCCAGGAGAGGTAGTCAACATAACGTCGCTCAAGTGGAAAATTCACGAAAGTACAGAAATTTGTTTTTGCGAAGATCGACTTTGAAAGATCATAACTCCTTTAAAAATCAGACACTACACTAAAATCTTTGCAGTATATTGTGAAAATACTTGTCTTCTGTGGTCTTTCATATTTCGCATAATGCTCCTTACTAAACTTTAGACAAAAGTGTAGAAAACAATGCATAACTTAGAAATGCAACTTTTGCAATTTCGTGAGTTTTCCATTCGAGCGACGATAACAGGAATGCATTTATTAGGAAGGCATGTAGCAGGAGAATTGTAGTGTATGTAGAGTGTTTTTTGATACTGATCCTTTTAGCAGTTCTGGCAGAAGTATGAGACGTTACTCAGAACGAGAAAGACCAAATCATCTCCCTGGATCGAGAGTACGACTTTGCAGTTACATCGTTTACGCAGTATCCGGATGAGAGGAGCGATTTATCCGCACGTTCATTTGTTAATCAACTTGAAAGGGAGTTGCTGCTGGTTAGAATGTTTCGGAAACGATTATACGTTTTTTCGATGTCGATTAGCTCTACAATATATCAAAAGCTAGTTGAATATGTTATTGTAAAAAGGGACCCGAGTGACATTTATATAGTTTCGAGAAAAATTATTAAAACTTATCTTCCCTGAAACAGTAAGGATATGAAGTATAGATTTTTGGACTATCATGCTGGTAGTTGAATCAGGACCATTTGTGATGCAAAACATACGTTTACTCCCAGAGAGCCTGAAACAAGTAATAACTGAAAAACACCAAAAGAGTGACTCATGTCCCTTTTACAATAACGTATTCAGTTAAAGTCACCATCTACCTCTTCTCCGGAAATGGCAAAATACTGCCATCTACCATTGTTAATTTCAAATGCCGAAGAAGATACCTTGCCGATGTTTGGCGGAAACATTATTTATATATCAGATTTCTCAGTTCAAAGGCTACTTTCATCTTCTATATTTTTTTTAACTGGTCACGTTTTAGGTACTCATCTTATGGAGCGCGAGCATATCTAGTTTTAGAGATCTACCTTGGGATATAGTCGGTTAGTTTTAGAGTGTAAAGACGGGCACTTACCACCTTCGGCTAACCGTGGACAAAAACAATTTGCCACAGTTCGCCCAATCACTATTCCTCGGGATAAATCGAGATAGTCTACATAGCACTACAACATATCAAAAGCACATAGCAGTAAGCTTTAACGTTGCTTATTTGCCCTTTTTAACGCAGTTGGGATTTCTTCGAAAGTTATAATTTAATTTCCAAAATAACATCATGTAAAGATTATCAAAAGACATTTTGAATGATGTATGACTACACCCGTACGCTGCAGTAATCCTTATAGAAAAGCATTTGTTACTCATGATGATTGGTGTTCGGCATGTATTACATTATTTGCAAATTTTCAGTTTACAGCGCGAAACTTGAAAAGCATTTCTACCGTAAAATATTCAGTGAAAATCTAAATAAAAGTTTAGTTACTAGATTGCAGCGCATTTATCTTAATGTTTCGTCGCTCTTGAAAACAAAATTATTTCGGGTCATTAATAATTAATCCCTCGCAGTTACAAAATAATTAGTGTGGAAATTATTGGTTGGTCCACACGATTAATGCTATGGATAGTGATGTTCCAGGTTTCTAAAGTTAAATATTCCAAAAGAACTATTGGAAAGAGAAAAATAATTTTTATTTAGATTTATACATCTGTTAAGTTTCAGGTTTAAAACATAAGACATAATTAATGACCTATACAGTATTGTAACTGAGGTATACAAGATGTCATAGATACATATTTACACACCAGTGTTCTCTGTAATCCAGTCTCTGAATGCAGCCACTTCTGCGTAGACTGCTGGATAGGATGGTTGGGCACAGCCAGCTCCCCAAGATACGATGCCAACTTGTTTGCCGTTAGCTATCAACGGACCTCCAGAGTCTCCCTGAAAAACAGTACAAAAGAATATTTACATTCAGAAGCACGGTACAGTAATATCTGTGTAGAGTTATATTATGATTTGAAGCAATAGTTATGTATTTGATGATTTTGCTTCTGGCTAGCTGTTACCTTACAAATTAATAAGCACGGCGTAAACGAAGCACTACATGCAGCGCGGAGGTTTCTGTCATTGAAGTTATAACAACAAATATGTAGACATAATTTTTGATGGTCGTAGAATGATATCATTGGTTATTGAAAGAACTGCTGCCTGTTGGATGGAAGAAGAATTACCCAAAAGAGTTTTCAACAAAGATACGAGTAAACTAGAAGAATGTGACATACGTAGGATGAGTGTCCACATAGACTCGTTGAATTGTCCATTGAACCTTTACTTTTAAATTAACCCAATATTTTCTGACCAAGAAAAAGACAGACTACTTGTTTTGATAAAGTCGATTGACTGATTCAACAAGATTCACCATGACTCAACGATTATCTTGTGTTTATATTGAGGACTCGGGGCTTGAATCAGCGATGTCGCTATGTGGATTGGTGATAGCCTCTCTGGACATAAATAGTAACTTAGGATCAACGCGTCATGACAGTGTTGTTAGTAACCAAAGAGTCACATCAAAGTGTTTTTTAAGAGAAATCAAAACACAGCCAGATTAGGAAACAAAAATCGAAAAAAAAATTGAAAGTAACTGGAAAGATGTAGTCTGGACCAAGATACCTCATAGCAAGCTTCATCATGTCTTGATCTTGATTTGTTCAAATTGACTTGATAGTACAAACTTATTTCAAGTTTTACATTACCTTGATTTTTACTTGCACTAATTGACTTGATCCTACAAGTTTATGTTAAGCTTGATATGGACTCGATTTTATGGTTTTACTAAACTTGCTGGAAACGCACTGTCATGGCAAGCTTTATTTGCCGTCTAGGAAAAGAAAGGGAAAAGGATAGCCATTTGAAGGGCGAGGAAGATCAAAAGAAGACAAAGCAAAGAGAATAACCAAAAAAGCTTAAGATCTGCAAAAAGAAAAACAGAGAGAAAGCCGAAAATAGTAAAAAAAAAATATGCACACAAGGAGTGCAAACACGTGGTGAATTTTATTGATGGAACCATTTGATAGGAAAAAGTCAAGGTGAAAAAACAGTATTAGTTACAATCGAAAACATGTTCTAACCTGACATGGACCTTTCCCTCCTGCTGGTATGCCTGCACATATTTCGAATTTCGGGTTAAATAATGATCCATAACTGGACTTGCAATCTGAGTCCGACACAATAGCTACATCAACCCTCTGAAGGATATCAGCAAAGATTCCATTTTCCTGAAATAATATTTAAAGATATTTTTAAATATAGAATAAAGATATATATAAGAAAGTGATATAAGATAAATATAAAAGATAAGTCTAAGAGCAGCAGTTGAATTTTTGTTATAACGACAAAAATCTACTACTTTACGTTGAGCATAAAATTAAGTAAATATGTTTTATGGTTTCCTAATATCACTCTCACGAATAGTCTTCTTTTATAACCAAATCATCGGATAGTTATTTCTTCTGTAGTTTAGCTCCTTGTAGAACATTGGAGTAAGTGAGTGTAAATCGGACTGCTGACAACTTTGGAGCGAAAAACATTTAATTCTCCTACCAATCGGCTGTGGCTTAGCACTCGAAGGTCGTGGGCTCAATCCCAGCGGCCAACCATCCTGATTGAGATTTCTCCAGTTTTTTTTTCTCCTGTCACACCAAGGAAATCATAGGATGGTACTTTCAACTTATGCCCTGGCTGGGCCTAGAATTGTTTTAAATTCATTATGAAGTGTTCTTGCTAGGATATTTCATATAATTCGCATCCTTTCCCCTCCTCTATCCCGGCCTGAGCCTTAGATGGTTAAAGGCCATTAAAAAAATTCAATTCGCAATACTCTCCTTTCACCATGAATGGAACAACAAGCAAATTAAATTTTAATTTGTCGCCATAATATTGTTAACTCTCGGTAGATAATATGTTGCTTTTTTCATTTCTTGGTCAAATGACAGTTTTGTGTGGCACACATGATCATATTAAATATTATACTCAAAATAAACCCTCTATGAATTTCAGCGGGAAAAAAAAATCTTTGTTTTGTACTTACCATTATGTTTGTTTTGAAGATTTTACTACATTGTTTGTTCTAGAACGCTGTTGACGTTCTGAAGGTGACATTGGTCCCCTTTTGGGTCCGTTGATAGCGAAGCTAAAGAAAAAGGGACCGTATAATCCCGCTCAATGCGTCCGTCTGTCCGAGTGCACTAATTAAATCTCAGGAACCATAAGGTGATTCAGGTGTTGTTCGAAAGGTCTAGCTCAGAAACGCTGGAATCGCCTTGATTGGTGCAATGTATTAGTGCTGGCAATGTATTTTAATTTTTTTTAAATTCAATTCCTCAAAATACTTCCGTTCCACTAGAGCCATCTGCATTGAACTTGGCAAAACAATTACTCGATACAATTCAAAAATGCTATGAATGGCGAAGTCACCAAGCACCCCACTTTTCAGTATTGCCAACTTATTTTCAATAAAATTAAGCTTTTCTTCAATTTGCTTCCATTACGTTAGACGTAGCAGCACCAAACTTGGCATATTCATCATTCGACACAATACAAACATAATGTGGGTGTCCCTAAACACCCTCTTTATTCTGGAGATATAGATTCAATGCCACTATTAAATTACTATGAAGGAAAAATAACACAGTAAGACGATCAACCCAAATTCCATTTCATACTGACATTTTCGATATTAAAATAATGCACTTGCAAAGTATGTATCAGGCTCCAGTATTGTAAGACCATTGACATAATTGAGTGTCAGCATTATAATCACTCAACTTTTGTTGTAATTGAACTTTATGGAAGGTCCATTTCTTTGTGCCAAGAATCTTGTCAATAGTGATTTTGGTTTACTAATGGTATGATCCACTGATGACGTTGTGGTTCTCTTCTGTGGAAAATTCGCTATAGTCACAAGATATATCTAGATATGTAGTATAATGCTTGGAATGCCACTTGTTGGTTGATCGAACGCGCTGACAGTTCCCTTACATTTCTTGACAGATACTCTAGCAGTTAGCTGACTGTCATTCTGGTCTTTCACCCACAAAATTTCTCACCTGAGCTTCTGTCTCTAACTAACTGAATTTAAGAATAATCTCAATTATGTCTTAAGATGAAGGTTGCTTGGTAGAACCAAGACATACTAGAAAACATGTCTTTGCCAATGCATTTAGCATAAAAATCTAGCCTAAAAAGATGTGCTTCATGATTCGTTTTCAATTAAAGCTTCTTGAGATGAAAGGTAGCTACATCCAAAATGGTCGAATGATCTTTACGATCAGGAGAACGTTTTTCAGTAACCATCCAAGTGTTAAGTAAAGTGTGACTCTTATACAGTATGGCTGAGAATAGAGTATACCGAAATTTGGTAACAATTGGTAAATTTACGCCGTTGTACAATGTTAAGAGATCCCTACAGTGCCAGCGTAACATTAGTTCTTACAGAGAACAGGTGCAGTAAAAAGCGATCCGTAATGACCTTGAGTGTTCGCCAGAGGGCATTTGTTGTGGATCATTATTTCCGCTCATACGGAAGTACCCGAAAGCGGAGTCTGAAACTTACTTGGAACTTCTTTGATTTAGAGTACCGTGGAGTTTCTAGTTACAAATTGCCATTTATTTGGATTTGTTTTTTAAGGCCTTCGAGGACAGCGCTGTGTCAACAACAACAACAACAAAAAATGCTCTCGGGAAAAAAGTTATCAATCAATAAGAACCTTCGCTTTTTAACAAACGTTGGTTTCAACAAGACGGAGCCATTGTACACACCGCTAGTGAATCCTTACAGCTTCACTTTCAAGACCACTCAGTCGCGACGCAAACATATTATTCGTTTCCTGCTTACTCGCCAAATGCTTCTTTTGTGGTGCATACTGGAGGGGTGTGTCTACCGTAACTCTGTGGTTCGTAGCATTGAAGAACTCCAGTTAAATATCACCTGTTGATTGCATTTAGTTTCACGCGATACAATTGCATCAATGTTTGACAGTTCGCAGCATCTCTATGAAAAAATATTTGGTGTTGAACTAAAGCACAATTGAAGGATGTCTACTGAATATTTGCTGTGTTGTTTGTTCCGTTTTTGGTCAGGGGCTGTTTGACCCATTGTCTCTTTAATATTGTGCATTAAAATGCAGTTCAAATTCGATATCAATGTATTTCACTACACTTTATTTTCGGCCGTATTGTTTTCGTTCAGAATTTGCAGTTATCAGGGCTGGCTCTGACTTTTGACTCACACTGTACCATCAAGATACCAAGTCAAACCCTGATAACAAATTCTGAAAGTCCTGCACCATTTCGACATCGCTGCATCCTGTAAATTTTGTTTTTAACAACACCTCTTACTTTAAAGCAGTGATTGGTATCGGTGCTAGATTTATATCACTCCCCCGTATTTATACAGAGCAACACTTTTAGGTAACTAATTCCATGAAAACAAAATACATTGAAAATCACTAATTAGAATAGAAAAACATGAAAGAAGAAACTTTGAGATGAACACACTTTAACAAACTGCACAAAGAAACCCTTCTACCTCACTAGGGAACACCCTATTATAATAAACACTGTGTACTTACCTTAATTTTTCCCCATCCTGTTACAGAAGCAGGAGTTCCTCCAGGTGTGTGCTCTCCTTGTTTCGGTAACTGCACCGGTTTCACATGAGAGTCATATTGAAAAGGTTTGCTTACCTAAAACGTATCAAAACGTAAAATATTATAAAACAACACAGAAAAAAGTAATTAAAAGCTTTTTAGACATGCTTTTCTTAAACTCTTCGTACTAAAAAAATAAATAACATTTTGTTTATATATGACTAAAAACAAAAGCATAGGACACGCTTATTGAAGAATTTATAAAGTGTCTGTATATGAAACTATGCTTTACTTTCTAGTCATGCATAAACAAACTTTTTTTTTTTTTACTTTTTAGTGCGAATTGTTTAAGAAAAGTATGTCTTTTAAAAGTTTTTTTATTATTATTTTTTTCACCCAAATTCTAAAGTGTTCTGCAACCAGTAAAACGCCACAGCATTGCAAGCTAGTATTTATGGGTAATATTAAAAAAAATATATATATTCGTCAAGATTTTTCTGAAATTGCTTTGGGAAGTGCTTCTAGAAGGGTTCTAGGTCAAATATCATGAAAAGTTCCTTTCAGGGGGGGGGGGGGGGGATTCTATTTACGTCACTGTTTATCTGTTCTGTCGATCTCACAGCTTCTCACATTTTTGCTTTCTGGAGTTTTCTCAAACAAAACATGTAAAAAAACAAATAATGAACAATCAAAGCTATAAAAATCTCGTTCCTTGTGAAACTAAGATTTGTTACAACATAAACCTGGGAAAGTCATACAAAATGTAGTGTCTCAAATTTGTGAATATTTACCTACCGAATATCATTTGTCATAAATTTAACTCCAAAAACCAAGCTGTGACACTCATAACTCACATTATTATATTGTGGTATAAGTGGTTTCGTTGTTACCATCAATTAAAAGGGTTAACTACTTTAGGGACACTCTATACAAGTGAAGATTTCTTTTTTTAAAAAAGGTCAAAGCTAAGTAAAAAAAAATCTTGATGATTTAGCGATTGAATCAAGTCGTTATAGAACCGCCACTGAAACATAATTTTGATTTAACGAAGTTTTTATTTTTTTAACTTTGATACATTTTAATGGTTGTTAAGCTTACCTTAAGCAGCGCAATGTCGTTGCTGGGATTCTTGTGAACGATAATTTTGTTTACTGGATGCTTTGAGCCGCCATTTTCATTCCGATGTATTGTACCAGAAATTAGTTGAAGCCTTGATGCTGACTCCCTAAAGAGAAATCAGATTTTAAATGTAGAAAAGCAGAAATATAGTAAATAACAGGGAATACAATAATACTCCTTTTAGATTAAACAATGTATGCGCTCGGTACTTGTTAATGATATGCTAAGACTTGTAGAGATGTCAAAGGCATACAGGGTAGGATGTATCAAGGGTGATAATGTAATCAGTGCAAAAAAAATTATGGTGAATTCCTGACAATTATCATTTATCGAGTTCTTCGTTTCCGTGATTCAAAGTTTCCAACTGAGAGCTAAAAGTCGACTCCTTGCAATATATAAAATAATTGTTTCGTGATAAACCGGTATAAGGAATATGCCAGAAATGTTCTACGTAAACGATATTTCAATTTTGATTTCGTGAAATTTCAGATATTTTATTTGGTCAATTATATTTCAACGTTTAATAATTTCTATCTCTTTTTAATCCTCGTGGTGTTACAATAAGTACATGGTTATTGCGGACCGTTTTTTTTTATGTTGAGAATATTTATACGGAACAAAACAGTTTAAATTACCGTAGGATGAATTCTCTGGTTATTATACTAAAATAATTCCACGCATATTCCGTCATTATAGGAAGAAATACGTTCCTGGGAAAATTTCCTGTATGTTCGAACCCCAGTAGCACACATACGTGTTTTTTACGTTGATTTTAGGTTCATTTCGTTGAATAACCGTTTTAAAAATATTACAACAAAGACGTCCTTGCGATGATAAAAACGTTAATTCACGTGTATTCAATATGTTATTTTCAACTATGGTATAATAGATTTGTGTTTAATGCATTTGTTACTAAGATTATGTCAAAAATACAATTAAAAAATTAAATGAATGACGCAAACTAATTTTGGTATTCTCATGTGCAAGTTGAAAACATATTGAGTTTTAAATCATATTTCAACGAAGTTGAAATTTCGTTGATACGACGTAAATATGACGTACTTTCAACTATTATTCATACTATGTCCTAGATTCCGTTTCACACTTGTATTTCTAATTTAATTGCTTAAACATTATAATTAAAAGCAAATACAATGAAAATAACTACATTTTCATGTTTTCATTTGCATGTTGAAAACAGGTTGAATTTTAAACTAAATTTCAACGAACATTTAATTTGAATGATACAGTAAAAGAGTAGTGGCCTCTCCAGGTGGATTCTTGGATAAGTGGTCAACGCATCGAGCTACTAACGAGGAGTGCAAAACGTTCCTGTGTTCGAACCCCACAGCAGCCACTCGGATTATTTGCTGTTGGAAAATGAATACTGTATAAAAGCAACGAGTAAAATGAAACTAAATGTCTGCTCATGCATGCTCTGTTTTGTCCAACTAAACCCATATCTTCATCGTTTCTTCTCAACCATTATTCAACGTCGAATAAACCGTTGAACAGGTGGATATTTCGGTACATTTACAAAGTTAACAAAACGTTTCGGTACTTACTAACGTTTAATCCACGTATTTTCAACGTTTGTGTGCTTCTGGGGAAGAATATTGAAGGTTAGAATGAATGTTAAAATGTCTAGAGTGTGTGTAATGTGTCATGTCTAAAAGCCGAGGCAATTTGAACGTATTAACGTGCGTATAGCAAACAGTGAAGGCATTTTGTTCGTAAGGTTCTGTGTTTCAGATAACTGTTGCAAAATAAAGATTAGAAATACATCCACGAATCATGTCAGATTAATGAAAGGACAGTTTCGGAAATACATGTTTGCAGACGTATCACAAGGTGAGGGTTGGAAAAGAATTAGTACAGTATCATATAATAGTGATATAAGACGTAGAGGCTGGGTCCGAGACTGGGTTTTTGCACGACAAAACGGAGCAACATTAGCCAAGCGAAGAAAAAATATTCAAGAAATATTTCCAAGATGTCACTACACAGTTTGTGTTATTACGCGTAAACAATCTACGTGACACGTAAAATATGCGTAGAAAACGCATAAAATATGTTGAAAACGTAAATTGCTTTTTAAAAAAATCTAGAAAAATTAAAAGAAATGCTTTTGGCAATGATTCCTGTTATATAATATTTAGAAAATAAAACCCAAAAAGGAGTTTTTGAAACACACTTTTCATTCGGAATTTTTATATGCGTGCTTGACTTTTATACATTTGTTAAAACTTTGAGCATTACAAACTGCGCACTGGTGAACTATTACAATTTATTATTGCCTCCTCACTCTAAAACCCTGATGGGCGACATTCAGGTAGCTTTGCAAAACGAAGTAGCTTATTGTAACAATAACAAAGCCTAGAAATAGCCACGAAATAAACTTTGCTGTGCTTTTCTTTGATATGAATTTCTGGTCTGTCGCTCTCGCTTATCAGAGTACGTCAAAAAAATTGTCAATAATAAAAGCAGCAAGAGAAGCTGTCGGAAATTGCATTGAAGTTCCATTGTTTAAAAAGTATGCAGAATTGGCGCGCCAGGGCTACCGATCATTACATTTGGTCACCTAGAATCACACCTGGTGGCCAATGTTGCTCTAAATTGTCCTAATTTCGACGTTCTGGTTTGAAAGCCATACTTGGAAGATAGGAATGTGTCAAAGGGAGGACTGTTTCGTGTTCTTTAGTTGCACGATAATTCGTCCTAGTTCTTGGCTAATTTCAATATGATGATGCCTTATTATGTAACATACACATAATTAATAATATTTAACGTCAATAAAAGTAATATATTATGAGACCACCAGTGATTATAAATGGCCACCGGACAATTATCTCGGTGGCCTCATTCATTGGCCACCAAATTTTTAGAGAACTTTTTAAACACTACCTATAAACATCCCAACATCTTCACTCCAAATTAAAAGACTTTTTCTTGAATCACTCTTTTGCCCGTAATATCACAAGAAACCAACTTAGGTTCGAATTCCACCCCTAAAAAACTGTTTCACATATTAAACGCTTAAGTTAAAGACGATACCAGTGATTATAGTGGATTGGATTTAAATTTAATTTTAAGACCTTTACGCAACTGTGGCTCAGGCCAGATTCATGATGATGGGATGAATTGGTGGAATGAAGAAAGTGCGAGGAAACTGAAGAATTCCGAGAAAACCCACGCACACGGTGTTTGTGCACCACAAAATCCACATCGTATGAGCAGGAATCGACCTGACACCAGAAGTGAGCGCTATACTAATTGAGCCACCGCGGCCCCTGACTTGGAGAGTGACAGTGGAAATTCTGTGATAAATACAAGATTGCGCGTGTTGTATCTACTAATTTGAGTTGGCAACCCTGCCAGAATGCATGTGCACATGTGCAGCATATCTTCATCCGTGAAGAGGTGGGGAGTCACCAGTCAGGCAGACAATTAGTATACCATGGAGCGTTGGCCGGTGCAGACGAGGATTGCGGCGGTGATAGCTTTCATCCAAACAGGCTCCGTCACGAAGGCTCATCCACCCGACTCCCCAGATTTGAAACACCGGACTACTTTCTCTAGGATTACCTGAAGGAGAGAGTTTTTGCACATCACTTGCAGACGATTGACGAATTTAAGACTACCATCAGCCCTGAAACATGCGCCATCCTACAGGACATGTTCAGACGTGTCATGGAAGCCTACCCGCCTCACCTCGAACAGTGCATCGAAGCAAAAGTAGGACATTGAGAAGACGTTATTTCCTAAGTGCATTGATGTCCGTATTGTCCATATTATACTCCATATTAAATGCCTATGTATATAGTTTTATTTCATAACCATATAAAGTCCCTACAAGCACTCACCGTCTTCCTGTTGGCATTTGAAGTTGGTAGATACAAATATGAGCCACCCTGTATTTAAAGTGCAAAGTGATATTTTCAGTGTTAGATTGGAAGTAAAACCAGGTAAATTCTAAAATAAGTACAAGCAGTGCAAATATGCTCTTCAATCAACATTTTTAGCTTTTTGTTAACAGTGAAACATATTCCTTTGCTACAGTTATATATATCATGAAAGTGTACTTGATAAACTTAAATTCTTATTAAAAAATTTTAATTGAATTCAAATAAATTGCCATTTTATAAGTACTGGTACTACTGAACGGAGTATACAGCATCCACTCGCACGTTTTTCAAATTTTGAAAATACATTACGTGAAATAGGCTTTTTTAATCTGCTAATAATTGGCTGGATCAACAATCTTTAGATAAAATTGATTCCATGCTGAAATAATAATAAAATTAATGTTCAGAATGCAATATACTTAAAGTAGCTTTTATATTATTAATATACGACAGAAAATCAGGGTTTTCCGTTGGTCTGAAAAGCTGGTTTTCTACGCTGTGTAAATTACTAGTAAGTTACGTTAAAAAAAACGTAACAAGTACCTTGCCAACCCTGGTTACTAACCATTCACATTTATGGTATTGAAACGAAATTTGAATTAACCGACTATTTCCCTTAACTCTGCACTACTAAACCGGACGTATTCAACATTTTCAGTAATCTCAAAATTCATTACGAAACTTAAAAAAGAAAAAAAGCCTTCTAGAAGATTCAAACTTCATGGCCAAGATAACTACAATCCTTAAAGGTTGTAATACGAAAACTTTCCTTTGATTCTCCAACTGACAGAAAAGACAGAAGAACAACAATGATAAATATATAACAATCAACAAAGAAAGAAAGTACTTTGTTTGTGGTAAGGTTGAAGATCTCTGTTGCAAAGAACGTGAACATATGAAATGTATATTACATGGTTCAGTCATCGTGGTAGAGAAATTATCAAAGGTTTCACTGGCACATTAGGCCTAAGTATTATACTCAAACTATCTTATCATTTGGTATAACCATTTCAATATGAAGTAGCCGAGTACGCTGATAGTTGGTGTAATATATTATCTAACATGCGATCACGAGGTAGTCAGTTTTATCGTACTAGAAATTGTCGGGCTGGTAGCTAAACTTAACCTAACTGTAAAATCAGAATAGCAAACACATGATCGCTTGTTTCTCAAATAATATCGCTTTATTACAAACTGAGAGTGCCTATATCTAGTACTTAGAAAGCACACACGTCATTTGCTTATATCAAACAGCATAGGTGTTGGCCTTGACAACAAAACTGTAAATCACCATAAAGACTTACTAAATGATACTAAACTTGTACTCAAATCACGAAGAACGGTAGCTAAGAAACGAATCTACTAGCGGCACTCATATATATACAGCTAATTTCGGATCCAAAGAACTAGAAGACCGATTTTGATACTTGAACTTGCATTTTTTGAAAGCTCTTTGGCATACTGGCACAGAAAACAAAATGGGTCCGTGGGACCTCCCTGGGACCCCTTAGGGCGGTTCTAAAAAAAATCAAAATTTCACATTTCTGGTGATAGCGCTGACCCTAGACCATATAGGCAGCCAAAACTTGCGGAATCGTAATCTACGATTCAATATCTTTCAAACGGTGTGTCACAGGAAGGGAGGATACTAAGTCTCTTAATGTTATTAATTTTATTACAAAGGAATCAATTCCGCCATAGTGACACAAAGAAAGTCACTCGCAAAATGGTTATCACTTCTTTTGTGAGTAGAATTCTTGCGTCACTCTTCATTTTACCTCGAAGGGGTAACAAGAACTGTAATGATATATTATAACACTGATCAAACATTGTGCTACATAAAAGTACTTTTATACAGTTGATTTCCCCAATTTAACTTACTTAACTCATATCTTGATGAACCCTCAAGTTTACCTCTATTTGCAGTTTTTAACAAAACTAACACATTTGTTTTCTTTTTAACAAACAAGAATATAAACAATGCTGAAATTGCCTTTTGGTTTAAAAGTGTTGTAATTATTGTTTCACCTTTAAAAGTTTCATATTGTTATGTGACTATGACAGTAAACACTGACGCAGCCAACCATCGAAGTGTTCAATGAGTCCAAGATCTTCTCAACAGAACCTAAAGAGGACCTCCGAAGTCTTATCTACTGCCCGAACTATCACCGAAAATATGCTGCAAACTTGCAGGACTTATTAGATTCTCTAAACAAGCCTGGATGAATGGAATAAGAAAGTAAAAAAAAACTTTGAAAATCTCCCCGCAGACCAGCGCTAAAATCCCAAAAGAGCAGCACACGAGTAGATCAAGAGTTAGTCCGGACACTGGCTAGTGGGGAATTCTAGGAATAGTCTCTGGAAACACCTAACGAATGACCCTACTCGAGTCATAAAAGAAAAATTCAGAGCAACAGAATCATTAAAAGAATAAGTCTATTCAACGACTTGAATTTTTCCTTAAAAAATTCAAACAGCAACTCACAACGCTCGAAATGATTAGATATCTCACGAAGAAAAAGCTTTCATCATGACATTCTTCGCTGAGGACCTGGATGAAGATGCAGGTGAAATAGATCAACTGGTCAGTTCATTCTCTCAAAAATCTATACAATCAACGTTAGACCAAGTACCAAAATAACGTTACGCAGCCAAGAAGCAGGCATAGTCATGACATATGAGGCAGGAACTCCATCACGTACACGAAAATTCACGTTGAAGACTCAAATGATCATTAGGTTCTTATCCAGCAACGTGACAACTTAGTAACTGTAATGGACGTCGTACAAACTACAGATCAAGTTACTAAGTTCATTTAGTGAAACTTCATGTTAAAATTATTGTTGTCCATTCTTGTTCATGATTTTCATTCTGAGTTATTTAAACATTAAAAGTAATTAATAATGCATGCAGAAATAAAGTAAGGTACGATAATAATACCATCTGACGCAGTGTGCTGCTGTCAAAGCCCAATGTTTGCTGATAATCGAGGCTCCGCATTGAAAATCTCCATGGATTTGAAGTTGAAGCTGGAAAGTTGAAACAGAAAGAGACAATAATTTAAACATTTTTTTGTTGAAAATTAATATGGAGACTGGTCATCAATATATGCATTTAACACTGTAAAAATCGCTTTTTGAATATTTTATATGATTCGACATTCGATAACTCCTGTTGTGTTTGGATATTTTCTTAAGAATGTTTCTTGACAAACTCTGTCGCCCTCATTTATACATCGAACATCTTTATTATAGCGTATTTATTCGAAAATGGTCATTTGAAGTATTCCCGTATTTTTCGTATCTTACAAAATATATTTGATACGAAATTTCTGCACATCGTCACAAAGCCTGTTGTCTGTGCTTTCATTTAAGATATGTTTCACTAGGCACAGCTGAAAACTCTGGTAACTAAAGAGTTTTCAAATGAAACTACTGCGAAGTGTCGGGATTGTCCCATTACATGGAGAATACCAACACTTTAATAAAACACTTGCAAAACAAAACGAAAACACGTGTAAATATTTGAAAGTTATCACTATACCCTCAGCAATATTTGAGGATGAGTTGATATTGCATGTGGAAATGTCATCCGACAGATTATCTTGAAGTAATCTTAAAGAAAATAAAATTAAAATAAATATTATAGCATCGCTAGCTTCAATCGTAACCTCTAAGAACAAAAGTCAAAAAAAAAAAGTGCGGGAGAACTTCATTAGAATCAATTCAATCTACGATGTGATGTTGATGGTTCCTGCAGAGTTTCATAATGAACGTCTGAAGGAGCATTTGCACTCTCAACGATTTTATTTCTAGGTTAAATCCAGAATTTTCAAATTTATTTGTTACTCCAAACGACAAAGAATCTCTGCTAAGCTCAGCTCCCTTTTGATGGGAGCCCAAGTTTGACTTCTCCCAAATCCTTGTTTTCTTATTTCATGTGAACACGTGTATCAAGGAACGTGAGACGTTTTTGCAGCTTTAGTAAGACTCATTCTATTTCTTACAGCATCAAAACTCAAACAGTATTTGCTCCCAGTCTTTCGAAGTCTTTCAGGAGTAGTTATCAACCATATTTGGTATGGAAAATAAAGAGAGACATCTCTATAGTTTACACGAGTAATGTCACGTAGTCTGTTTTATTTTTAAACAAAGTATAGAATTATATGATAGTTGAAGAAACTGTCGGAAGTACCCCACAATATAATGTCAGGATTACACAAAAACGCCTAATATTATAAATATATTAATTCTTGGAGTTTGTACCACTGACTAAAAGGAAATTGAAGGCTTTTTACCCTTTGATAGTGTGCAATGACTTCGAACTCAATGATCAACATTTGTTCATAAAAACTTAAGAACCGAATCATCTATTTTAAAACAGGGTTACCTTAGTCACGTTTTCTGGACAATTTACTTTACAAATATGATTCGGGTCATTCACAAATACAACACACAAACTCATAAATCAGTGCACAGATTCACAATACAAGTCTCTTCCTCTACCATTGTTTATATCACGAACTGACTATTGTGCATTCTACAGTGTTGCAAGCTTAGAAGTGTCAAAATTCTCCAACTGTCGGGAATACTTCAAATTACCCTATAAGGACCATTGGAATATAAGCGCTCCCTAAAAATTTAGGTGCGTTTCGAGTATACGTTTATCATGCGAGTATAACCATACTCTATTCGATCACTACAGAAAATTATTATACGATTATAAGCGCCCCTCAAAAATTTTAGGTCTACACACATGATTGTAACTGTCGCACCCCGCCCCCGAAGTTCGTGCGTCCTCCCGCTAGTACCTAGAGATTGCGGTGGTGTTGCTTACGTCCTGCTTTCAGTATATCTTTATATCATGCGAATTTAAGGAATATTTGATAGTAAAGAAACTACTTCTTTATTTAATTTGCACATTATTTTTCTTTAATGATGGGGGACAGAAGGAGTTCCATGTATACTACGTAACCTCTTTTGCACTCATTAAAATTGTATTTTAAATAAAAATAAATATAATTATCCTATATCTATTAGTATATAGTCATTACTCGTTATATGCAAACAGAATTATGCAGTTCGAACAACCGAAAACGAATGCATATATTAATGTAGCAGGTTACTGTTTAATTTGCTCGAGATTACTAGAGTGAAATCAGCACGCAAGTTACATACACAATATTTATTAATTAATACTGAATAGACAAATGTTTCATTCACAAACAGACAACAAAATATAACATTACTTTATTATATCTTAATCATGTTCGAAAGATGAAAATTCTGAGGAACATTTTAGACCTCCCTCACGAATATAGTTTTGTAGCTATTTTTATGTTGAAGATGAAGTTTTAGGTAAAAAATGGACATCGCATAGAATTACATATCCTGTCAAATTTACGTTCAAAAGACAGATTTATTAGCTACATTATTAAAACAAACAGTCAAAGAAGCGATCAATCGATCGATCAATTTATCTATCTTTCCGCTGATCGATCATTAGTACGATATTCATGACTAAACTCAACCCTCATTACATGCAAAATATGCCAAACAATGTTAGTAATTTACGTCACGTTTCAATTATAACTTAACAGACAGAAACTACTACTCACTTGGTAAGGAATTTCTCCTAGTTGAACATTTACACCGCCAATAATTCTTGGACCAAGAAAAGAGATTGTCGTCTTGTTCCTAGTGCCAGGAGCCGCTGAAATGAAATGTAAACATCAATTTTAAAAATAAATAACTTACAACATTATAAAAATCAATTTCTTTATTCTTGTTTCTTAAAAACACATAGGGTAAGAAGAGTAACTAGGAGGTATTCCTTTATTTAACTTTTCTTTGTGATTAATACTTGCTGTTTATGTAATTATAATGAAACTCATATTTAAAAAAAGGTGCACGGGAACAAAGAAAACATAGTCAAAGAAAGTGTCAACTGAGGTTATAAGGATATTTTATTGCTCTGTTTTCATGTGACAAGTAGTAAAGGGGATCAATCAATTGAGTCAGACGTTATTGATGATTCAAGATGGCGAGAACAATGGAAAAGCTTAAAGATTGTAAGTTTATTTCCCTTTCACCTTAAAAAGCTAGGTTTTTAATTAGGTTGGTTTTATCCCGTGTATCCTTCGTTTGCTAGGTTATTCTGTATATAAACAAACTATAAGTAAATTCTAAATGCGTTCTCTTTCTGTTTCTTGTTGTCATTACTGCACGAAATTATCCCCTGTCGTTAATTGGGCGGAAGTTGTCTAAAGCTAATTTCTAATGCAAAAAATCTCATGCGCTTGGAAAATGAACTCAGTGGTCCACAAGAGCTTTCCAAATGGTCTAACGTAGACTGTTGTAACTATACCTGACTTCTTTAGAAAATTATGGTCTCAGAAAAAAAAATCCAAAGAAGTCTAGACAACGCTGAACTCAAATTGAACTCAAACAGTAAACGTCTCACCTACAACCTTCGAAGAGACTCATGGGGAAGGTTTTCTCCTCCTGGAATTTTTCTTTGATTTAATTGCAATAACCAACAAGGGTTAGGAGATTCATTTGCGTAAAACCAAACGAGATAAGTCAACTGTCAACAATCTTATATTACAAAATTAATTATTGCTTTTATTGTGGGGCACTGTTGAGCTATCAGTAAATTTAATCTAATCTTGTCAACGGAAAACAATAGCGCACCAACAATTATACTTTCCTTCGCGAAACTTATTAGCGGTGCAAACTTTGCAGAGAAAGATACATTTATGGCAATCTTAAGGCTTTAGCTTTTGTTCAAATAATTTGGGGGAGGGTAACTCTAACTATACTCTAACTAACTAACTGAATACCAACTATACATGAAAGTAAAGTCAACTTAGAAACAAAACATAACTTAATATCTCGGCTTTACTCGCTAACTTCAACCCAATTCGGACGTCAACAACCGTCCCTATTAGAAACACTTTCACGTTAGTTTTAAAGGGCCAGCTGCAAAGCACATTTAACACCATAAATTCGTTCACTATTAAAGCTACTTTATTACGAACGATTCATGAAATTAATTTAGAAATCAGTATTAGCTTTTAAGACTCACCTTAATTAATCCAGAAGTAGTTTAATTATTAACGTAACTTTTAGCTTTCCGTCTTACAGTCAGAATTTATATCCCGTTTTAATTCCGCCTTGCAATTAAATCTTACGTACCGTCCTACTAGGTGTTCCAGATCGCAGAAAATCCAGTCGAAATATACGCAGGTTTGTAGAAGGATTTAACTCGACGTATACAACTCCAATCCAACCATCCAAGTATTCGCTCCAGCAAAGCGAAACACTCAACAAAGCTCTATAAGTATATGTGGTGCCACCTGACGGATTTTCAAGGAACACACTACAAAAATGACCAGATCAAGTCTCTGACCACACTCGCCATCTATTAAAGCCAAGTCAGAACTAGAAGCATAATTGTCCGAGCACTGTTATAAAAAAAAACTTTCTCATTCTTTCAGATTATTTAAAGAATTATAATCAGATAACAAAGGAAAATTGCACTATGCCAAGTTTCGCTACACTGTAGACGAAGATATATTATGTTTTCATGCTCCTCGAAGTGTTGTGAAGAGTGACGTGTGAATATATGAAGAGCGATTTGGTCTTTTCTGTGTTGGTATACTGTGTTGGGAAGAACGAAATTGTCACACCAAATCACGCGATTAAAATCAAAGAATCTAAAAGAGTATTTGGTCTGAAGCTTTGTTATATTTCAGGTGTTAGTTATAAATGTTTGTTTGCAAGAATATGAAGGTCTTCAAGATCTCAAGAATGTAAAAATACAAAAACAAATGAAGTTTTGAATATGTTATTTGTGGTTCTAATGAAGAAATAATTTTAGAATTGAAACAAAACAAAAAATAATATAGTTGGAAGACTTCTTGATCACTTCAGGTTATAACAAATAAACTTAATAGATTTGGAGATAACACCAATTACCTTGAAGATACGATTGATAATAGATGATCTCGAGAATTTCGCCATTGTAATATCTATATGATGTTCCTTCCACAAGAAACATGATGAAAATTAGGAACGTATTGAATAAGGTAAGTATTAAAGTCCAGTTAGGGATACGCTTAGGTGACCAATACATACAATGTTGGTTTAGCTGCCATGGAACTCCCATGTTGTTCTCACAACGCCACTTGAAAACCGAATTGTAAGGAATTAATTGTTTAAAAGGTATTTCCTGATCTGTTAGTAAACAATTCAGATACTTATTTACCTTTGAGGTTTAGAGGTGGGTGTAACCTTTCATTGCAAGAGCACGAGAAGAAGAGTGATTCTGCCAGATACCCTGTGGCGGGTGTCACCACCCAAATTCTCGAGCGCAGCCCAACTTTATATTTTACGGTAACAAAAATTGATACAAACCATGCAAAACTTCACTTACAGTCTCCCAATTTTGAATTTACACCCCAAACTGACACATCCTGGCGGAATCCCTGTGGGAGAGTAACACAGAGAATCAAATCCTGTTTACCACGTTCATCTCCATTAAAGCTTTCCAGGTTTTGGTTCCAGGCACACTGAGCGAATAACAAAATGGTGCGAAGAATATAGTTCCTACTCTCTCTCATCGAGAAACCTCCATCTCTCGTGCTTTTGACCAGTCCATTAATGATAACAAACTTCATAAGCAAATCGCTTATAATCTCATCTGCGAAACTTACCAAGTACACATGCAAACAATGCTATATAGATAATATGTGTAAACGCCATCATACTAGTATGAATTACTCCGAAGAACTGATTTACCCAAAGCTTCTAAGCCACAATATATATAGGTATATATTCGTATAAAACTACAAATCACGATAAAATAATATATCAAAAGAAACTCACGTTTGACTTTCCCAAGTTGTGAAACGTGTTTTTTTTCTTCTTGCATTTGTAATCCAGTTTTGTGATTTACTTCCATAAATAATAATAATAATAAAAGATTTCTTCATCATAATGTTACATAAAACTCATACACGACTATTTGCTGTCATGTATCTTATCTTATTGTAATATTAGGATCCTTCTTCCAAATCAAAATGAATCCAATACTTTTATGAAGTTAAATACAGGAGGGTCGAGTTAATCCGAACATTTGTTTGCTCTAGCTGTTCGGATTACCAAAGTAATTGTTCGGATTAACGAGACCCGGTTCGGATTATCTCTGTTTGGATTAATGTGATTATCCTGGGTATATATATCCTGAACGTGGTGAATAAAAATACAATTCTTCCTGTT
>JAGDQP010022204.1:0-30737 GCA_022664845.1 Lepisma saccharinum
CATTATAACGCGAAATATTAAAATATAAATAATTCACAAAATGGCCGCCGCAACTAAGTAATGACATGTATTATGGAAAATCCGAGATAGCTATTTTTCTCGGTGTGTCATTCTGAGCGAAATGCCGTTTGTTCCACTTTTCTAGCAGATATTTTTATTTGTCTCAAAAAATTCAAAATGGTGTCCTGGAGAGCTTCCAGTTCATTTCATCGTCCATCTGCAACCTGCTTTTCCCCAAACTCGATATGGCAAACACGAATCTGAAGTCCTTTGATGTGTATATCATCTCTAAATAAGAAAACATTTTCCAAAAATCGTTAATTTTTAACATGGGATTATATAGGAATTAGATACATTATGCATTAAGCTCGTAAATTATGGTCATAAATGAAACTATCTGCTAATATGACGGCCGGAAACTATATCACGTGACACGTTGTGGATTGTTTGATTCGAATTTCAAGCTTCGCTTGTCATGCTAACTACATTATCGTTTCCTTGTGGATTTCAATGCAGAAATCGAAATTTGCTAATTTGGCCAAGATGGCCGTATCCGGAATCTATATAACGTGATAAGTTATCAATAGTTTATTTTGTATTGGAAGTTGCATCCAAATAAATTACGATTTACATAGGCCGACAGTATTAGCGCCCAATCCGACTTTTGAAGTGTCCAACCCGATCCGGCCAGGAAGTACTTGTGCCCGGTTCAGCCCGACATCATATGTGTCCGGGCCGATCCGGCTCGGCCCGGTCCGACCCGGTGTACTTGCAACGAGCCGGGCCGGGTAGTCTGCTGGGTTGGGTCGGGCCGGGTCGGGTAATCCGCCGGGCCGAACGGGCGCGCCCGGCTCGTGCAGGGCTCTGACATAGATATCACACCTCAAAGATTGATTATATCAAACCACCACACTATTGTCCTGGATTGGACAATATATCCAACGAGGTGGTTAAAAACTTGAAGGAGGAATTGACTCCATACCTAACGAGATTGTACAATTTATGTATAAAACAAAAGAAATTTCCACCGCCTTGGAAGTGGGCAAAACTTATAGTCCTTAGTAAGGGGCATGATAGGGATCCCCAGCTCGTGGGTTCGTATAGACCTATAAGTCTCTTGAAAATTTTCGGTAAGATATTCGAGAAAGTACTGTATACTAGAATTCAACAACAAAGGTATATAGATGACTGTATATTGCAGTATGGATTTCGTCCTAAAAGATCTACAGAAGATGCAATTCATAGACTTTTGGAGGTTGTGACAGAGGAGAATACTGCAAAAAAGTATGTGCTCTCTATGTTTGTGGATATTGAGGGTGCGTTCGATAGTATGTGGCCACCGGCAGTACTCTGTAACTTGAAGGACTTAGATACACCACAAGAGATATGGGAGATAATACGAGATTACTTTAGTGGAAGGAAAGTGGTAGTGGAAGGCACGTGTGAAAACGTTCTTATAACACCGGAAAGGGGGTGCCCGCAGGGGTCCGTCTTGGGACCGCTTCTGTGGGATATAGCAATCCAACCTTGCCTTGAGGAATTAGCTGAGCGAGGAGATGTGTGTGGTGTGGTTGCATTTGCGGACGATGTCGCAATCGTTACATCAGGGAATTCAAGAAATCAGATTGAAGAACGGGCGGGGGCAATACTGCGTGCTCTGGACGATTGGTGCTCTAACAATAAGCTTAAACTATCAACAACTAAAACAAAGTACATGTTATTCGGAAAGAAACTAAAAAGGGACCCCTTGATCTACCTACGAGAACAAAAAATTAAAAGAGTTAAAAGCTTTAAATACCTAGGAATTATAATTGATGAAAATCTAAACTTTAATGAACATATAAGAACAAAGGTACAAAAAATCACCCACAAGCTTATTTCGATTGCACAGAGGAACTTTAAATTGAATATTTCTCAAATTGGCGTTTATCAGAACTCTTTAATCAGTGGAACAGCTAATTATGCTGCAAGCGTGTGGGCACACAGATTGTTGGCAAATAAAAAACTAGCTAATTCTTATAACGGGACCCAAAGGAATGTATTAATTAGACTTAGTGGAGCCTATAGAACTACTCCTCATCTGGCAATGACAATTATTATGGCATCACTTCCCACCAGTTTAGACGCTATAAGGAAAGCAGCAAAATATTGGTTAAAGAAGAAGAAGAACTTTGAGGTGGAAAGGCTCCTCGGTAGACATGTAGAGGATATCTCGGAACTGCAGGAGGTGATTATTGATAAATGGCAGCAGGAATGGCAAGCAACATCAAAATGCCAAAGACTTTAAAACTTCATCCCGAATATCCAAATGAGACTGGAAAATAAGAACCTAAAACCAACACGTGGCCTTGTGCATTTTCTTACGGGCCATGGGCCCTATAGGAACAAATTGTTCCAATTCGGATTAGTAACTGACCCTAATTGCCAGTGTGGAGAAATTGATACTCCGGAGCACGCGTTCCTCTGGTGTCCCTTGCAGGAACAAAACACCCTTATTGAGGAAAGACGCTCTATCAGGCAAATTCCAATACATGAAATATTACATAATGGCGACTACTTAAGTATACTAAACAATATTAGTGAATACACCTCGACTAAAAGACATGAAGTCAACTTTAGAAGGAATGTGTAAGTGATGACCGATTGTGGGATGATTGTGTTCCAGCAGCATTAGGAACTCCTGTGCCGGGAAACCGGCAATGAGCTGCTGGAAGTGTGTTTGAACTGCAGTGTGTGAGTGAGACTGGAGTTGGAGAGCCAACACCAGGACTGAATGAATGGACTGCTGGAATCCAGCAGATCCGGAATCCGGATACGACTGTGTGGAGGAGGGGCTGCGTGTTTATGTTACGTGCGTGTGTCGTGAATAGTGTGTGATACAGGATGAATGTTAGTGGATAATCTTAGTGTTTGTGTATAAGGACAAGCTATCATCAATTATTCATACTAATCCCACACAGGGGAACCACGAGAATTCACACAGGTGAACAGTAACGCATAGAATCTGGACATTGTACCAATAATCTCACACAGGGGATCCACAAGAATTCAAACATGAAAATTCATACAGGTGAAGAGGAATGCATGGTATCTGGATATCCCCATCATACCAACAAAAAGTGAATTCTTTAGATGGAAGCTTGATGGATGGACACTATATAACGAACTGCTTCTATTCTATATCTTTGTCATTTCCTTTTTTCTACTCTCTTCCATTTCTTATTTGTCATCCCACATAGTTATGGTTTTTCGTCTCCTGCTAATGATTCTTATCAATATACACAAACAACTTAGAAGAATTCACACAGGTGGCACTTGAATTTTCTTATCTGTTCTTCTATTTTCTGAATTCTCAAACTTATTTTCAATTTCATTTCAATATTTTATTTCTATCACATTGTTTTGAAGAAGAATTCATCAACAATAATCAATCATGGAACTTACTCGGGCGCAGAACCTGCGGTCGGATAAGCTGTCACGGCGGGGGCATTGAGGGAGTCTCCGTCGCGCCGCAAGCGGGTGAAATTGCCGGAAATTGGTACCATCACCATCCAAACTAGGGATGCTTTACCTCTCATTGAAATACTATTCACAATTATATATAAATAACAGTATAAATAAATAAAAAGCTGTGTTCCTGTAAACAAATTTCATAATAACAGCCATTATAGCCAACATTTAGTTACACAACACTTATTACAACCTAGTATAAGTAGTTATCTTGGAAAGGGTTTCTATAGGAAAGGATTAGAATAGGAACATATACTCAAGTCCCTTGTTATTTTTGTTTTTGTTATGTTTGTAGTGTAGTTTATGTCCTTTTCCTTTCATGTTCTACCCCTCCTCGTCCTCGTCCTTTGTCTTGTTTTTGTACCAGTAAACTTGCATTAATCAAAATAAAAGGAAAAAATATTTGGTATGATGATACCCGGCCGATTTTTTTTTTCTTTTAGGCAATTGGCCTAAAAGCACGGGAAACTGAGCAAATATTGTTAGGAAGTATTCGTTTTCTTTTTTTTTCTTCTTCTTTCTTTCTTTCTTTCTTTACTTTGGAAAACACCTGCTCCCGGTAACCGTAGGTAAAATGTTGTTTAAACGCAACAGTGTATAATATAAGAAAAAATAAATTTGTGCTTTTCCGTCCGGGTCTCATGGTCAAAATCGGGTCAAGGGTCAGACTGAGTCCCTAAGCATAGACCTGGTCTAGAAATTGACCCGAATGATCCGATGACCCGTTTCAGGTCTGTGTGCAAATAACCATCGACTGAGGTAATTATTCATTATAAAGAGATACGGGTGTAGTTCCCTCTCTCCCTCTGCTACTCTACGTTATATTTCTGCCTTCGGTCTCTCCAAGAGAAGAAACAAATTGAAGCTGTGATTTACCAACAATCACAAAGGCTCCGTTCCCTTGATAGCATTTTAGCCACACAAGCATTATTTTTTATAAAATAAGTTAGCCACACTGACAACTGCAGTGATTAGGTACCTAAAAACCCATAGTACTTTTTTGTTGTGTCGAATAATGTTTATATCAAGTTTTGTGCAGCTAGGTATAGCTGAATGGAAGCAATTTGAACAATTGATTTGTTTTAAATGGCTTGGAAACACTGAACTACTGCACTAATCAAGACTGTTCTGGTGATTCTGAGCTAATCTAGCCAAGACCTTTCCAACGACACCTGAGGAATCTCTCTACACCTTGTAGTTCCTGAGAATTGATTTCTGGACACGAACAGACGTACACACGGACATATTATGTGAGATTATAAGGTCCTTTTTCCTATAGCTTTGCTATCGAGAGACCTAAAAGAAAATCACATTTGTTTAATGCTGTGTTTAAAATGGGTATAA
The DNA here is from genome assembly GCA_022664845.1 of Lepisma saccharinum. NCBI lineage: Eukaryota > Metazoa > Arthropoda > Insecta > Zygentoma > Lepismatidae > Lepisma > Lepisma saccharinum. The sequence continues at coordinate 4,855 of JAGDQP010022204.1, forward strand.
AGCATACACACACACATCTACTGCACATTTAATACCTAACAATAAATCCCCCTTTTTTTAGCCCGACAACGAAAGATAAAATAGAACGGATATTGAAATCAATGAAGAAGAAAATGTCTTCGGGACTAGATGAAATTCCTAACAAAATCGCTAAACGTTCCTATATTTAAATATCTAAGTCACTAGCCGATCTTGTCACTAAGCATTGGTCAATTTCCATAGGAGCTAAAACTTACACAGGTACGGCCACTACACGAAAAATAAAATAAAACATACTCAAACAACTACCGTCTTATTTCAATTACGTCAGTCCTCGCTAAAGTATTGGGAAAAATTGTGTGCGATAGAATAATTTCGTTTCTAGATCGTACAAGTTCAATACATAACTCCTAGTTCGGTTTAGAAAAAAATATATAAACCGGGCCATAGACTTATTTCTTCAGAAGGTGTATCTCCAAAGAAATCAAACTGTGAATATATGTGTTATTTCTGGATCTTAATAAGTCTTTTGATTTTGTTGATCATAAAATTCTGCTTGAGATATTATACTTGTATGGCGTCAGAGTAAAACCTCATTCCGGGTTTAAGTCGTATCTTCAAAATAGGGAAAAAAAATGTTGAAATTGATCAAGTACAATCGGAGAAAATAATAATTGACAAAGGAGTCCCCAAGCCTCCATTTTAGTTCGTATACTTTTCCTGCAATACATAAATGATCTTCCAAAGCTTTTAGCACCTACAAATCTGTATTGTTTGCCGATGACACCAATATAATTATAAAAACTAATTCCAAATGTTTACAAGATGTGTGTGTAATGAATTGACTTCGAAGTTATTGACATAAGTTATGCATAAATGTCTCTAAACCAGTGTTAATTAATTTTAATCCTAAACTTGGCATGAATGATGGATGAGGATGGTATTTAAATGGATGATTAATAAGTAGAAATAAAAATAGAAATAAATATCTCGGGAAGATTTACGCCACATTGTATATCGCATAAAATTTTCCAACAAATTTTACTGACCTATTTTTTCTGAAGTGGAAAATAAGTCAAAGTGATGACACAATTTTTATTTTTAAGTCTCTTGTTTGCTGTTGTTCTTGGTGGTGTTGTTTCCAACAAGCTTCGCAGATGAAATCTAATGTTATTTGGCCCGCTTACTTCTTAATCCTCTCTGTCAATTTCGTGATGCTTCCACTCTGTTGCCTCTCTCAGCTTTTAACGTACAGAGTATAAAAAATACATCGTCATCGCGAAGGAAGACTCTAATGGCTTCTGTCATAACGTCAATGAAATATGCGGTTGCCACTTCTTTCCTAAATTAACTCTTCCCTGTCCTCATTACTAACATCTCCCTTGAGGATGGATATATATTCTTTGGAAGAGTAATTTAACTTCATCATTCTTTCTTTCACTTTGTCTTTGGTCTTCTCTAATTGGTTGAAATGTGTATTACATTCTAAAGACAAAATAACATTTTATACAAGCACGTAACTAATTCAATTAGGAAATCCTCATCGTCATTTTGAAACACGATGCTAAATAGAATAGCTTTCTTCTTCTATTTAACGTTCGTGTTTAACATCTTGCTTAGGTATATTTTTCCCCTTTCATTTAGAGAATGTAATGAGGAGAAAACCACTCTATTTAGATTTTAAATTCTGTGCTGCAAGAAATATAATTAAATTATGAAAAGGAATGAAGAGCTTATATGTTCCCCCATTGTTCCCGGAACAGAAGTGTTTGGTACGTATCTAACTAAATACAGGCACTAAATGTACATGTTAAAAACTATATCTGGTCTAGGGTTCTTCCTAGAAAAATAAAGGACTCATGCAAAATTTGCCTTAGATGTGAATTTGTATATTATACTGATGGGATTGAAGAAATGTTCTCGCTAATTATCACCTGATTTATTTTCTTTCAAACAGTCCGTACTTTGTAAAATGTTATCAAGCATCGTCCACAGCTATGAACTCTTTCATATGTTTAACGGTCTCCAACGTGAATTTCTTCTTGGTAAATACATCATACTTCTCTGTACTTAACACAAACTCGTGCTATTGAAACTATTGCTCGTGACTCTCAACATGATGTTACTATCTTCGATCTTAGAAAAGCTTTTGATCCAATAAATCATGAACTTTCACTATATAATTTGTAAACTAGATTTAACGCCACTGGTCTAGTTCTTACATTACTTCTATGTTATGTATGCAAGCAGTGCTACAGAATGTTATTAGATGATATTAGTTCAGACTGGTTACCTACCTTATCTGGTGTTCCACAGGGTTCAGTCTGAGGTCCCTTACCATTTGTTCTGAAAGTTGCATATGCTTCCAAGGGCTGTAAGTTTGGTTACTTCTTTTCGATTATGAATGTAAATTGTTCCTATTGATATGATTAGGCTTTAGTTAGATATATAAATGCTTATCAGTTCACTTTCTACTTCTTTAAAATAAAACTCCTCTGAGGTTTCTGGAACGATAATCACAAATTTCCGAACAGTAGTATTAGTTGTGCTAGAGGAAGTACGTAAGGTTTTAGATAGACGAAAAGTTTTACCAACAGTAGTTCAAGTTAAACACAATTTCGCACCCCAAATCCGTATTCTGATACTCAGTGTTTTATGCTCAAGAGAACTTCACCTCATTACCTTTTCCACCTCATGTGAGAATCGTTTGAGCAATTTGCTTTAAATCTCGTATGACTGTATGGGGTTCTGTCCTTAAGACTTGAACCACATTAGAGTGAGAAACCATTTATTTAACGAGACTGTATTGTTAAATGCATATTCGAACATTACGAAGCAATGATTGATCGGAATTCAGTCAAACTTACCATAGGGAAATGTTATTAAAGCTTAAGCTTATTAGAATATTAAAACATTTTCTCTTTTGCATGGTAACGATACTCATCTATTAAACACATATTCGAGAATGAAAAAAGAACGATTAAATCAATTCGAACTAAAATTGACACAATGGTGTAGGGAAATATCCTTAAAGTTTAAACCGCACTGGAATCTTTAAACATTTAACTTTTCCATAGTAACAAGCCCCAATTATCTCAGCTTAAATCTGTAGACATTGCAAATGATGAATGCGTATTAATTTATTGGTGTGAAAAGAAGGAATTGAAAACAACTCCTGCAAAATGTCTCCTCACTTTTACCTTAAAGAAATGCTTTTGTACACTACATATGTAATTAGAAATACTGTTATAAAGCAAAGTAGCAGTCATACTGATCTTGGAGTTTGCATAGATTCCAAACTGAACTTCGAAGAATATCTCGTAGCCAGTACGAAGTGTCTCGTAGGAATATTATACCAACATGTCGAGGTTAGGCTTTGCCATTATACTACCAAACTTACGGCTTGTTCTCAATTGAGTACTGATCTCTTGTATGGTCTATGACTACTCCTACTGCTCCATCTAACTTGAAGGACGTTTTGAACTTTTTGCTAGCAGTAGTTAGGTTTAGAATTCCAAACTTTTGCAATTTGGACAAAGAAAAGGGGCTTTGAAGATCTCTTGTTAAAATAGTAAATATACCTTCAGATTTGAAATGATAACTACGCCATTTATTTTACAGAGTACACGTTTTTGCTCTTTCAAACTCAAGATTTAAAAAGAGCTTTGTTTTTACTATGTGCCTTCTCAATTTAATGAATTAGTCAGTGAATGGATATCACTTGTAGCTGCAATGCGTATTTCAGGAAGCTTAAAATAAGACTGACTGTAAAGTTTGGATATTTTTTAATTTCTTTTCGCGGAGCTTTGTATCATAAATTTCTACAAAAGCTTGTTTCATTTTGATTCTTGAGTTACTGCTATAATAGGATACGTATTAAATAATAGCATATATGTAGATCTTTCTTTAAATTCGGGTTTTCTACATACGTCGCTTTGGAAATAACCTTCTCAATTACGGTATGGTTAATGAAACTGCATTAATATGTTGCGCTTGAAGTAAAGTTTTTCTTTACCTTATTAAAAATGTGTGTTAACAATACTATTTAAAATTACTACTCGAACAAGTTCAAACCTACTTCAAGTAAATGCATTAAAGATGTTTAAAAGGTTAGGAGTAAATTGGATAAAAGCGTGACATAAAATGTTATTGCAACAGAGGAAAATTCTGAGAGTCGCCCACAATAGCTGGATTCACCTACAAAATGGCTAAAAATTTCAATACAAAATTGTTTTCTTGTTAGCTAACAGCGTTAACTTGGAAACAATTTCTCGTTATTTTCAACAGACCTGAAATTCGTTGCGTAGTTACGTTTTCCCGTTTACCACTTACCTCGTATCACTACTTAAGAGGAAGAATCGATATTTAACATTCAAAAATTATCACAAAGTGTTAGTTTTTCAAAAGAATAATTACGTATATTCCTTCTCTATTTTCAAGGTTAATTTACAATTTCCTAATTTAATCTTAGAGAACTGAAAGAAAATAACTCTCATTGTTTTTTTTTTTCCTCTTAAACTTGCTATAGCTTCATTATTTGAAATTAATATAAAAGTATGTCTCCTTTACAGTAATAAAGAAAGTATTACTCTTTGCTACAATGACATAACCTGTAACATACATATTTCCCGCGAACCTGATGAAGGATATAGCTGTGTTGCTAAATTTAAAACTAATAGTTTCACCCCAGTAAATATAATTAAATTTCAACAATAAATACTAGGAATAGTTCGGGAATAGTTTGCTGTGTTCCCGCAAACAGTTTGTTGTGTGTATAATAAAGTTTCATAAATATAGCAATGCAAGGCTTCACTTTTCTTCAAATAATAAATTCATTAATTTAAATATCCGCAAATAAGAACAAACAAACGCCATTTGCAAGTTTTATTGCATCTTGTTTCTTGCCAATGCATAACCAATGAGGAAGTTAGTGATGCAATGAGGGAAAGAGGAATCCTACAATTCGCGAACAGAAACTGTTTGTTAGTTTTGGTTTTCCAATGGAGATATGTTTTGTTTATTTTGGTTTTCCAATGGTGATTCGTTTTGTTTATGCTTTCCTCTGCTACACAAAGGGATGTGTTTTGATGTGATTAACACAAACAATTGTTACAACAAGGTCTAAACAAAACTTTATATTCTCTAAACAAAAGTTGGTTTAAATGAATTCCATTGCCAGCAGTGATAAAAAGTATAACATTCCTGGGTAAAAATAGAACCGAGTCTAGTATTTCGGAAACCGGTATGCTTCCAACTATGCTATTTTTCTGAATAACTATTTAATTACAAGAGAATATAGTCATCAGACCTTTAACGTTTCTTTTCTTATTTTTACATTACCCAAAAAGTATTTGTAATACATTTAGAAACTATTTACTACCTTGAGAAGGCGATATTTGATTATATGTTGATCTCACTTCTGCCTTTTAAATTTTCACATTGATGGGTCTGAGCTATTCAATACTAAAAATAAAGTAAGTCCTTTGAACCAAATCAAGCTGTTTCTTTTCCTTTTTAAAAAATAGTCTTTCGTTAGTCTATTCATGAAACTAGCAACCAACACGCGTTTAGAATTTGTACGGAAGAGCTTTCTTTGATTTTCTTGCACTGTGATAAACTTTTCAGAAAAGGCCTGAAACAATCCACGCAACCTAGCTGCCAGGAAACTTTCAGTAACTTGACTGTTAAAGCTAGGTATCAGTTGCTAGTAGCGTCCTGTGCAGCCTAGTTGGTGCCGATCGAGGTAGTCAAGCGGGTTGGTGCGCTAGTCCATTGACCCGAAGATCGTGAATTTGAATCCCGCCTAGGGCATTCGTGTGTGTGATTTTCACTTAGGATTAAAATATAGTTAAGTATCCGTAAAAAGGAATAAGTAATCGGTATTTTCAGTAAAAATGAATAAGTAATGTAAAAGGAATTAAAACCCGCTTACGGCGAGAAATATTTTAAAACGTCGGTAGCACGCTCGACTTCTGTGCGAGCGGCCCGGGGTTCGATTCCTAGTGGAGGCATAAAAATTTTGGTGTTCGCTCAGCATCGTGAGGACAATGGACATTTCCGTTTTCCCCGTCCTTATATATTTTACAGTTTGTTTGTGTACATCGGATTAAATAACATATAATGTTTTTTAAATTTCAGCGCTACGGTTTTCCGTTACGTAAAAATATAGCATAAAATACTGAGAATTCAATCTCCTACGTCATACAACGAAAATCACCCTCTGATTGGTTTGACGTAATCAATCCGTTGTATTTTCGTAGCTATATGCTTCTCCCTATGTTACGTTCCTTATTCAGAAGTTTGAAGACGAAAAAACAAAAAAGAGAAAGAACATTTACTTCATCACTTAACAAAATAATTAATGTACAAATCTGCAGAACACACTTCAATAAGTTTAAACACCAAAACATGTTTTTAATAACAGAAATTGCTCGAAACATAGACAGGGGGCAGTCTTAACTTGCAATGCTCTTCTTATCGCTCGTTCGTGCAACTGTTGATATCTTGTAAATTTAGCTCAGTTGGTTAGCATATGCAACTTTTAATTTTTTATACTTTCACCTAAGGCTGTTCGAATCCTATCAAAGGCCGTGTTTTATTTTACTTCACGACACGCAAGAGTAACTTCAATGTGAAAGTTTCAATTTACGTTTTTGTTTCTTACATGCTTTTATTATTATTTTATACAATGACATTAAAACTAATCAATATATTTACGGCCTACAAGTACGTTAAATTGTTAACAGATGGCAGTAACCAGCACTATTAATTCATGTGCTTTTAAGTTCTTGAAAAATACTTCCCTAGCATTCATTAAAAAAGTATACGATTGTCGAATGTAAAAACCCACATTTTTTACAAAAAAAAGAGGTAATTCTTTTTAAATACAAGAGTTCTAAAGAGCATTATTAGAAGATATCTTATGATTTAATCATGAAAATGAAAAAAAAAGAGCTGATATAAATTAGTGTTGAAGCTACCAAACTATATCAATATCTTAAAAAGTATTAAAAGTAAAAATCAATTTTAAATGAATAAAACGAACTAAATGACGTGTTAAGGCATAAAGAAACGCTATTCACCCATTATACTATTTCTTTCGATCCATTTTTGCGATCTCTTTTTAACAATACTAACAAATTAAATACCATTTGTATGTCAATGACAAGCAGTCGGAAGACTGATTAACATGGCGGCGCCCGATTAAGCGCAAGGCTGAGACTCTTTTGAAGTAAATCTTTATAACTCTTGATAATTTCATCACAGAAAGAAAAGAAAATGTTTTCCGTAGTCTGCTTTAATAGAAGAATTTTTTTATTGCAATAAAAAAATACGACCGGAAATGTCCATTGGAGAACTACTTAAATAAAGGAAGTAGTGGACTGTGGACATAAAAGTCAGACGCACGGCTGGAAAGAGGTCTTACGCTGCCCATGTAACCGTCTAATAACTTGAACGTAATACAGTCTTCTGACAGGCCAAGGTCCTTAGGGACTGTCGAGCCACCCAGTTTAGTTTAGCTTTTTTCAGTTGCCAGTAACACTCGGAGTGAAAAGGAAAACGTGACGTCAACCAGTCATCATGAAGAACGGTAGTTCTTCGGGTGACGCTGACAAATGAGTCTGTTAGCGGCACTCCAATGTATACAGCTAGTTCCGGATCTAGAGAACTATAAGCCCGATATTGATACTTGAACTTGCATTTGAAAGCTCTTTGCCATACTAAGACACACAAAAAATTTGAATCGGTAGCACCTCCCTGGGGCCCCCAAGGGCGGTGCAAAAAATATAAAAATTCACATTTTTGATGATAGCACTGACCTCAGACCATATAGGTGGCCGAAACTTGCGGAATCTTAATCTATGCTTTAATAACTTTCAAACGGTGTATAACACGTCAAAATCGGTGAAGGGGTTCAAAAGTTATGACCATTTTAGCGAACCACAAGATTTTCACAAATAATGGAAAAGGGTGTTTGTTATTCTGTCTGTCCTTTTGTTTTACCCCCAAATGGATGGTACCGGGGGGGTCAATTGCGGTCCCGAACAAGTTGGGGTAAATCGAAGCTTATTTTTATAGGAGTTAGCGTTTTGAGATACGGAGCCTACCATGGTCCAGAATCGACCTCTTCTAAGAAGACTATGCACGTTTTTAATAGGCAACTTTACAAAGTAAGTGATATCAGTATTAAAACCCCTTCGAGGTAAAGAGAAGAGTGACGCAAGAATTCTTCTCACAAAAGTAGTGATACCCATTTTGCAAGTGATTTTCTTTGTGTCGCTATGCCGGAAGGGAGGATACTAAATCTCTTAATTTTATTACAAAGGAAACACTTCCGCCATAGTGGCATAAACAAAATCACTAGCAAAATGGATATCACTTCTTTTGTGAGTAGAATTCTTGTGTCATTATTCTCTTTACTCCCAAGGGGTTTATACTGATAAATAAATAACAGAAGATGCAACTATATTTTCTTTTTGATTATGCGTTCCAAGTAGGGAGTCCGACTACTTACAATGAGCTGTAATTCCTTCGAGAAGCTATCAGCAGAATCTTAAAGATGAAGTACAGGGTACTAAAAGACATAAAGATGCCAGAAAAATACAAGATTGATCGAACCAAACAAAAGGAATATAAAACCAACAGTTATGATAAAGCCAAAGGAAGGAGAAACCATTAAAGATTCTAGAATAAGGCTGGCAGAACAACCAAGAGAGAGGTTTTCAAATTATCCAAATGAAGACGGCACTGAGTCTTCAATTGGCTACAGCACAGGATGAGGAAAGATTAATTAATCACCCAGAGATGAAACAAAATTTCAACTTTACGAACAAGAAATAAAAATGGAATCTACTCGTGATAGTTTATGGGATCCCGACAGAGGTAAAGGAACAAAAAGCTATCGAGGAACTCCTGGAAAGAAATCTGCTTGACTTAACGGAGGAGCAATAGCAGTTAGTCAGACCAAGATTTAAGACTGGCCCAAGAAACCAAGACAGATATCATCTTGTCCTTGAAGTACCAAGAACAGTACGGGAACAAATATTGAAGACCCTCGAGTCTACATTGGGTATAAGGCTACCAATGTTAAGGATTATGTGGTCGTCTCCACCTGCATGAAGTGCTTCGATTATGGGCACATAGCTGGACACTGCATGAATGACCCAAGGTGTGAGAACTGCGGTGAAAAGGATCATAAGAAGGTGGAATGTTAAAGCAAGAATAAAAAAGTATGTGTTCTATGCCATCTGAGAAGAACGTTATATAGGTCTAAAACGCAACAAGAATGCCTGCCTACAGTATAAACTTAATCTACAAAGGACAATTCATAAATACGACTATGGTCTATAGTCAAAATTCATTTGAAGAAGCAACAAATTCTAGGAAGAAAAACCCCATGTAGGTAGAGAAAAAGTCTTAATAGATTATTAGAGTACAACAACAAGAAACAAATAGAAATTTTGAATGGATGTCTGCTACAGAGTAAAACAGATCATAAAAATATAAAGACAAATAAATTCATCAACATAAAACTAGGACATATAGAATTAGACAAGGAGAACCAAATTATTATGCATTATATAAACCCGGAACTGGCATCTTTCCCAATGGGCTTTTCCTGAAACAGTTGCACTCTCCCACGACGAATTTGATGTAAGATACATGGATAATTATAAAACTGAAATAGAATAAAAACAAAAGTTTATATATATATATATATATATATATATATATATATATATATATATATGGTAGATAGATGAGTATACTTCTCATAATAGATATGATTGTAGGATAACGCACATAAAATCTTCAAGAGAAACCTTCCTGGATTATTTAGAATTTTGACACTTGGACTCCTATCGCACATGAATATGAAAGGAAGATTAAAAATACAGTTCCAGCCTTAGGAATGGGACTGTAGAGAGCGAATTCAATGCATGTCCTGAGGATATTTAAAAAATGGAAATTAAAAATCAAATAAGTATTGAAATGATAATACAATACAAAACTCTCTTCGGGATGATAAAAAAATTATTAGATGAAATAGAAAATGAAATGAAGGAAGAAGAAGAAAAAGAGAGAATTTGTAACGACAATGAGATGAAAATGCTTAAAAAGAATGACAATGACGAAAAATAAGAAGGAAAGGACACAATAAAGCAAGTAGAACATCCTAAAAAGAAGAATTAGCTAAAAAAAGAAGAAGCTGAAAGTCATGGAACCTAAGGCTGTATAAGAAGAAACGTGATTATGGGATAGAGGTGAGATGATGGATAACACAAAAGTAGAAAGATTAGAAAAAGCAAACCTGGAGGTGGTTACAACACAGGAAAAAGAAAATTGCGAGGAAGAACAAATGGAATGGCGTTGGAATGAACCAGCCTTTAACCCGAAGACTTTCTATGAAAATGTACACATCAATCATGTTTTGTCGCTTCTCGAGGAGCCGACAATATTAACAGCAGCATTGAGAATACTTATAAGGAATATTCATCAGCAAGGAAAAACAATTACCTTTCCGATTATTGAAGAAGTAGATAAAATAAACTTAAGATCCAACGGCATAACAACTAATCCTCAGACCTCGTTGATAAAAATTTCAAAGAAGAAACGAAACATTCCAACTAAATAGTGTCTATGGGAAGTTCGTGACGCGTATTGCCGAATTGCATTCAGTCCTGCAGAAAAATTCCCAGCATGCTACGTCCACACAAGACAACCTTAAAATGTGTAATATTGTACGAGTAAATTTAGACAGATCCAAATTGGCGAGCTGAGAGCTCACAAGATTTTGTGAAAAAGAAGAGGTAGACGTAACATACATAGAGGAATCACATACACACAAAGGCCAAATGCAAGGAATGCCGGCCGACGCAGTAACGTTACTGCCAGGAGACCCAAACACAATGGTCGCAACGATATTATTTAACAAGCAGATAGAAACCCTGGAACATCTGAGGTAAACATGCAGGTGGATCCAGTGTATGGAGTTAAGAGTGGTAAATGTAAAGATAACATTTATTGTAAATATGTATTGCCAGTTTTCCCTTCCTGGGGAAATATTTGTTCACAAGATTGGTAACATCTTAGAAGAACCAGATAAGGGAAGATTAATCGTCCTGGGGGACCTGAATGCGAAGTCATCGCTCTGGCACTGCACCGTAACCGACGAAAATGGTGAACATTTTGAAGAATTAGTAAGTCCACATGACCTCATTATTGTTAATAAAGAAGGGCAACCACCAACTTTTAGAAGCAGGGTCGGAGCGGAGAGCAAAATCGACGTAACGAAGACCAGCGGAAATTTTTATAACAATATTGAAGACTGGAGGGTTAATGAGGACTCGACGATCAGCTTCCATGGCACTATCAGCTTTGAATTAAGACCTACAATGGATAGACACAACAATGAATATGAAGATAATGAAAATTTTAAATACAATGTAAAAGACTGAATCTTAAAAATTTAGAAAAGAATTTAATATTACCACAAGTAGAGAAAAATTGTAATCTGGATGAACTAGCAGAGAAATTGGAACAGGCTAGGCGAACAGATATAGAACAAGCAATGACAAGTAATAGAAATATTAAAAAGAAGAGGAAAATGTTTTGGACAGAAAGACTGGAAAAAATGAAAAAGAAACTAAAAGCGTGTAGAAATAGCTATCGAGCGGCGTGAAACGACGAGCTTAGAACTTAAAGACTAAATAAATAAAGACAAACAAGCATTCGAAAATGAACAATATGGAAGCAAGAAAAAACATGGAATAAGTTAGTCAAAGCGAATCTCTCAGGACGTATGGGAAATGCCATATGAATTAGTCATGAAAAAAGTCAAAACAAAGAGGACTCTCACTTTCCCCGTTGTCTGTCTGTACATTGAGAGTCAATCTAAGAAAAAGTTTTATTCAGGTCATATATTTAGCTTTAATGTTGCTTTCTGTAAAACGTCGTTGTTAAAAATGAGTCGCACTAACTCCAGAATTTTAAAAGCAATATAGGAACTCGTTCATTGAAAATAAAGTCATAATATGAAATGCGTTAGAAAGGAATTTCAATGACTGAATAATTTACATCTGAACACTAGTTATTTTAAATATAAATATATTCTCCCAAAATCTTTAAATTACAATAAATTATTCGTCTCCTTCCATTTTTGTTAAACATTAAAACTTAAAAACTTTTGTCTTCTCTGGGGCGAGCAGTGAAAGGTGATTCACAGCGCTCACGACAAAAACATAAAACAATAATAAATAAATTATATTCTCTTGGTTTTGAGCCGTTATCATAAGTTACTTATGATTTGAGGAGCTCATTTTCAAAACAGCACATGTCCATGGCGGCAAATGTTTCAGTAGGCGCAAAGAAACGTATTTCCTTGGGAGGTAGCACTATACAGTAATTGAGCGAATTACCTAAATTGTAATTATATGCACTGTGCTTGCACTCTCAGAGAAATGCATTTTTTTACATCCACTGAAAATTTTGCCCTATTGGACATGTGTTGTTTTGAACACAAGCTCCTCATTTATATCTGAAAATATAAAAAAATAATATTTAAGTTAAGCTATTATTAATTAGCTGATCACTTATTACCTACATATAATTATGAACACTCAGGAGCGCAGTAAAATTTACTCCAAATGCCCGTATCAACTAAAATTATCTTATGTATGAAATTCCGAACTTTTAATTGTCTTTTTGGAACACCGGAACACAACCCTAAAATTTGGAACGTAAGGTTACCGTACCTCTAGAGCACCGGTTCCCAGCTGCTGATACGTGTATCCTCGGCTGTTCAGGAGTACGCGAGAAAAGTAATCAGCAAAAAATACAACTTAAGTGAAGAAAAAAGGCAAAATGTTAGTTATGAAACAATAAATTTTAGGTTTCAATCACTGCTAATGGAATCACTGTCAGTATTTCAAAACACGGAATTTAGGAAAAGGGATATACTTGTTGGAAATGGGTTTAAAAGGGGTTCACAAGTGGAAAAAGGTTGGAAACTACTGCTCTAGAGACTAAATCAAATAAGGAAAACGTTTGAATTATCCTCTATAATAAGACGACCACCCTTTGGTTTAAGCACCATCGCGGCAATCACTGGTGGAATTGAGAGAATCCCTTGAAAACTTGAATCAGAATCATTGGCGACGTTATTGACTGGGCCATGGGGACTCAATTAATAACTCTAGAGGTAATGGTAAGGGTGTTGTTTGAGGAGAAGGGTGTACGATAGTCACACAAGCGAGGAAGAGTTTGTTTGTTATTTAATGAAAATGCCATCGTATCATGTTGGAGCAGAAATGACTACGTAATTACTCGCTACATTAATTGGAAGAAAGAAATTCGTGAAAACTTCTACTCGCATATTCGTTGAAAGTTTCTAGTGTAGAAAAAAATGGGGATTAACTTAGATAATATAGAAACTATCTGACATTGAATGTGTTTTCATTTATTTAACTGTGACAGAGATCTGCAGGGAATTTCAACAAAGAAAGACGAAAGTTAAAAAAAAAAAAGAAAGAGAGATCAAATATTAGGCTCGAAAAGTTATGTACGTGTCGCCGCAAATAATCCTCTGTCTCCAAGGAGACATGAATCTTTTACGTCTTCCACTTGGAGTTAACTCAGTGGTTACGTGAGTGGGTTAAAACTCAAAATTATTTTCTCTCTAAAATGTTTTCCAGGCGTTCAATTACTGTATTAATCAGTCGAATGTTTATTATTATTATTATTATTAACGTGCTCTGAATACCTTTTTTGACAAAAGTAAGGAAGTAAGGTATTCCGGAAAATTTCTGAAGTAGAGGTCGGTCGAAATGAGCACTAATTAAAAGACTTCCCATGTGAGTAAACATATTATACGTCATTACCCAGTACCAATCGGGCAAAGATATTCAATCTCTTTGATAATAAATAAATGAAACCTTCGATGAAATTATGCAATTCTTACTACTGATTGTTATGCAACCACATTTTTTTTTTTTTAAGAAAATAGTTCGGTGTATGGAACTTCTTGATATATCGACTTTATGCACACGAATTATTGTTTTCTGGTGAAAACCGTCCCATTCATACTTATTTCGATCCATCTTTACTTTTGAAAATTTCTGGGAATCCTTTAGTTCCTTTGGGTAGTCCCTTGGGCACACATTGCGGAATTTTGAAATATGCACTTTTGGATAGTGCAGATTTAAAGTCTTTGACGGAACCATGCCACATCAGCTCTACTTTTCATTATGTTACATATCTGAAGCTCTGAAATTCATTTTCCCACGCTTTCGATAGCCTGTAGCTCCGAAACTATGCACATTTCGAAAATTTATTCGAAGAACTTTCGTCTTGTTTTGATTGAGAAATCACCTCCAGAAGTTTGTCGGTGTAATTTTGAGAGACGCTATATTTGTTACCTAATTTCATATCCAGATCCTCTTTAAACCACCTCCAGATTACCCTAAGAATAGAATAAATCAGGATACATGCGTGAACGAAAAAAATTTAAATGTATTAAATTCATTACATGCCTTGAATGTGGGTTTCTGAAATTGTCCAATAAAAAATTGGATAATTGTTTCAAACATAAATTAGATTACTTCTTTAAAATCATGGATTGCGTCGTATTTTCATATCCGTCTTCTCATACTTCATAATTTTTTGCACTCTCCATAATCCCATAAAAATGCTCCTTTCCTAAGTGGATATAAAATATGTGTTTCAATCGATCCTAAATAATTCAATATTAGTCGAATATGAAAGGTCTTAAAACACTCCTACATTGAGTGAGTGTGTTGCACAATATACATAAATATCATCAGAGGACTTTCACAGTATGTCTTGAATAATTTTTTTATTTCCCAGCAAACTGCTCCCTCCATCATCTTCATAAAATAAGATCTCGTAATTAACACTAAAATTTGTCAGATTTGATCAATTGTTATCGCAAAATCCCGATATTAATTCTTCGCAACTCTCCGACCAACACCACGTTAGAGGAAGATCTGCCAGATTAAGGGAAGATCTGAGTCACGTGAATAAACTGTTTTTAAGAAGACATCATATACTCATTTGAATCTATCTTAAGGTCTTTAGCCAACTTTGGCTCAGGCCGTATGAGGATGGAATGAGTTGGTGGAATGAGTGAGCGCTCTGCCAGCTGATCTATCGTGGCCCATATCACATACTCATCATTGACGTAGTTAACAACAAAGATTTCCCATGTAGGTGATATTAAAAGTTTCATCCGCTAATGCAGAAAATTATTCAGCTGCATTTAGTCAGGAAAAATATTCCTTAATTGAAACTAGATCGCAAATTTCATAATTGATTTTAATGGTTAAATTCTTCTCCCCTTCTAGCCGACCGAGATAGTCATGTGGTCTGAGGCATTAGGCCAGCATCTCCAAGGTTGTGGGTTTGAATCCTGCCTGGGGCATGGATATTTATGAATTTTAACAAGCGTTGCACTCGTATAATCATGACGGGCAGAAGTCATAAGTTAACATGGCCCATAATAAATAAATAATATAGTTGCCGTGGCTCAGGCGGTAGCACGTCTGACTACGAATGGGGTAACCCGGGTTCAAATCCCGGACAGGGCACCGGAGACTTTTCTCGCAGTGTTTCCATGCCTGACGCTCTAAGGTGCATTCAATCTTCTATTAAATTGAATACCAGAGTGTCCTTGGTATTCCTGGTCACCTTGCCCATACAATTCATTTTATTTTATCTTATCTTTATCTTATCCTGGGTACCTTGGGAAGCTAAAGGCGGTCAAGCGTGGGACTGACCACCCCAACTCACTTCGTACCGTAGGTCAAGAAAATGTGGTGCGCTACTTCCACATCCCCCATGTGCCGTTCACGGTGCGTGCGTATCGCACAGGGGATAGCTTTATATAGAAAATAATGTTTACCAAAAGTTTATCTTCTCCCATTATGATCTGAAAGATCACATTAGATCTTACATTGCGACATACAGTATCTTAACAGTGGCACGAAACTTTCCAATGTGTGTAATTTTAATTTATAATTCATATCTACCGTAAAGAGGGCGCATGTTTAAATTATTTCTTTTCTACGCACAATGATTCAACCGTAGAAATGTTTCAAATTCAAAATTTTCTCCGTTCTACCCTCGTTGAGACTATCATTGCAGGAATTACTACATTTTTCATTACTGTCCAGAAGTATTTTTTTTTTTTACCGGCGCTATCAACATGACTGTCAAAGAATTTTAATTTTACTGGTTGTTTTGAAGGTTATTTACCACATCTACCTAAATGTGAAACTACAACGCAGAATGAACAATACGATCCTTGTCTGTTTATGAATAAATTTAGAATTATATCGAGACGGGTGTAAGCTATACTGCTGGTACCGGCTTTACAATCAATTTTATATTTTAACCAACAATTATATGTTTCTAAACATAACTTAATTCTTTTCTTATTTATGGAAATACTCTCCTTTCAAGTTCATAAAATAGAGCCAGGGGGGGGGGATATATCCCCTATATCCCCCCTTACCTACGCCACGCAGTGTTTTAGGGCAATAAAAGGTCCCTCGCAATGTAGGGCTGAAAGGGATTTTTTTTTTAATTTTACAAGTGCACATACGTGTAAATGTTTGCTTGAAGTCTTGTTTCATTACCCCATGTTATAATCCTCACAATCAGACAGTTGCTGCAGATTTGATGTTCTCAGTTTCACGTGAAAATTGTGTTCCTGCTGGAAATACTCTCCTTCCAAGTTCATAAAGTGGAGTCAAGGGGGGATATATACCCCATTTCCGCCCTTACCTACGCCACTGAATGGTACCTACAAACTATGGCCGACTACATTCTAACATAGTCTCTCCTACTCTAACTTTGCCTGAGTTATCTAAAGGACACACCGTATTTACTCGAATATAAGCGTCCTGTACAAAGTTAGGATTTGTTTAAGAATCCGTTTATTATGCGAATATAATACCCCTATACCACCACTACAGAAAATTCACCCATGACTATAGTAATTGGATGCAAAACTAGTGACTTGGTACAAGCAGAGCTGAAATTGTTTTGTACTCAGGGTTACCGGGTCATACAGATCAAATTTTGGACCGGGTCTGATATTAGACCCGGTAACCCGGAGCACAAAACAGTTGCTTTTTTTATTATTTCTTTGTGTTTGAATAGTGTTTCTTTCAGGGGTGACCGAAACCGGAGATGTTATTCCAAAAGCACTAAAAAACATGACGCTGAAATTCCCAATTAATTTTATTTCCCAGACCGGGTCTTTCGGGTCAAGTTTCGGACCGGGTCTTCGAGTCACCTATATTCGGGTCAGGCCGAAAGGGATCCAGTTTCAGCTCTGGATAGAATTATCTATCCACATAGAGTTAGTAAATCTATCCATTCTGTATATTTCAGAGTGTTTGGCAAGGGTTGGAGCTGGGACTTTCAGTCTACCATTTGTCCGAAAACGTATGATGCAATTATATTAGCACCTCTCAAGAATTTTAGTCCGTATTATTTTTAAAAAAAGCTCTTAGATTAGAGAAAATACGTTAAATAAATTGTAAAAAAGAACAGAATAATTATTTTAACAGTCGTGAAGTTGAGAAATTATGAAATAAATAGTTTATGACTAATTTTACATATTTCAAAACGTCCCTGGTCGTTCGTTTCTTGCATATCTGTAAAATAAAAATTGATATTTGATGCTCATGATATGAGAGCAGTAAAACTGTGACATGAAGAGCTCTGAAACGTTAAGATAAGATAAGATAAGATAAGACAAGGCAAGACAAGGCAAGACAAGGCAAGACAAGGCAAGGCAAGGCAAGACAAGACAAGACAAGACAAGACAAGACAAGACAAGACAAGACAAGACAAGACAAGACAAGACAAGACAAGACGAGACGAGATAAGACAAGATAAGACAAGATAAGACAAGATAAGACAAGATAAGACAAGATAAGACAAGATAAGACAAGATAAGATAAGATAAGATAAGATAAGATAAGATAAGATAAGATAAGATAACATAACATAACATAAGATAGGAATCAATTATATGGGCGTTAACAGAAGAGATCTGAAACGAAATCGGATTAAGTCCTAAAAGAATTACCTTTCAGAAAACGCTAAGAAAACGTAGAAAGAGAAAAAAAATTAGAACACTTTTCAACAAAACACAGGATTTAGGAGTCGATTTATATATAGACAAGAGATAGATTAGCAAAGAATAGTCTACGTAATTTGGTGGGGCTTATCTCAGAGAATATAAGTTAATTGAAACTGTTATCCGATCGTTAGTGGACGGAGTTTACTATTCAGCTTCTCAAGCGATTGACTCCTTCGTTTCTTGTGTCCTTTCTAAAGAGTAAACAATGCTTGGACCTCAATGCATGCATCCTTACTCGTATATTTGGTTATATTCAATTTCGATATTCGATTTCACAGTTAAGAATATGAAATTTTGCCACTCTATGGTACCTAAAATTGAATTTATAGTAATAAAGGGGAACACTAATACCACAAATATTTTATTTGACGCCTTTAGACATTGTCATCATCATTCCCACAAGGGAGGGTCTCCAACTCAAAATTGAATTCGGACATGAAACCACGCTCATTTACTTAATCGAGGTCGAAAAAGACGAATCTGAAAGCAGCTAATTTCGCAAATGTTCGTATCACCCACAATAAGGAAGGCAAAGGTTAAAAAAACGTAAGGAAAATGAACAGGAACAGAAAGTTCGTCAGATGTTTGAAAACAGGTTTGTAGTAGAACAGTGGACAGTACTTCATCAATCAGGGCAATCAATGTGGTACTAGACGGCGCCAGATTCAAGGTTAACGTGCGTAGTGTGCATGCTGCCAAACTTCGCTACTTATTGTAAAGCAAAGCGAAGTGCAGAGAGGTTGTAGGAGAAATGCGCTAGTAGTGTACGAACCGTTACTGCAAGAAAGATGCCGTGTATAAATCCTCTTAACATGCATAACTTACTTGGTAAAAAACTACAAATTTATACGCATGTGGTAGAAAGGGGAACCGAAGACAGTGACTTTGCGGACGTATTATTTAAGCTGATTTAAAACAGATTTGAACATCCTGGAGAAATCACAGAAGAAATAACACTAGTTGTGGCGGATGACCGAGAGGAAAATGGAAGTGATACCTCCGAAGAAAGTGCGTGCGAACAACCTACGGAGGCTAGTCAGCCCTCTTCAAGTGATTATAATCCAGATTCTTCTCCAGCAAGGAGAAGCAAACCGGGTCCAGCAATTCACGAGGACATTAACGCAAACATTTATGATTTTGTTATGGTCGAAGGAAAAGGGAGAAAAGGACGTATAGCCGCAGCGCAAAGGAAATTTAAGAAACAGAGAACTTTCATTGAAAATGCTCTGAAATCGGAGGAAAACAAAACATCTCGAAGACAGCAATTGAGTGCTGTCAAGGACTTTATGTTCATGTCGCTTGAAAATGCACGAAGAAACGGAAATATTATTCACTATTGGAACTTAAAACAATGGGCAATTACTGCGGCAAAACGACTTGGTTTGGATTTTCGTTGTTCAAACACATTTTTGAAGAATTTTAAGCGGCAAGAAAGATAGTGACAAGAAAAATAACAAAATATCTCACTAAAATGGATATTACAAATGACGAAACAATACAGAATGCAGCTATAGTGTATGTACATGACATCAATACCTCCATTGAACAGCGTGGTCTCAACCGCGAAAATGTATGGTACAGCGACCAAAGTCGCTTTGAATATGAAATGGTGGCGGCCAGGACATTATCACATCAAGGAGAAAAAGACACGTGGGCAAGATGTCAGTCATCAAATAACCTTACGCACTCGTATACCATACAAATTCATATTTCGCTCGCTGGAAAACTTGGAAGAAAACTATATATTTGCTTTCAAGAAAAAGGAGGAACGTTTGGTTCGCAAGTTAAAACTGCAATCGAAAAATATACACCACCAAATATGTATGTCGATGCAAGTGCGTCCGGGAAAATTACAAAAAATCACGTCAGACGGTGGTATGAGAATGTTTTCAAACTCGACGCACCCACTGATGATAATATTCAAACACTTTTGTTGGTAGATTCGTGGTCAGGACAAACTGATGCAACAGTTGTGCATGACGTGTTTCCCGGAAAGCAAATAACAGTTTCTTTCAAATAACATTCCTCCGAAAGCAAATAACATTCCTCCGAGAGCTACGAAGTATATTCAGCCACTAGATCGTTATTTCTTTCGTCAATTATTCGCAGAATTGAAGAAGAAGTCAGGTGTAAAAGCACCGACGTTGGATCACTGGTAAACCTTCACGACCGAAAATGCATTAGCAGAATGCATTCTTGTGTATACAATCAGTTCTGTGCTCCTCCATTTAAGCAAATGATCCAATATGCATGGAAGGCTTCGGGATACGATATTGGTACAGCTCTCACCTCCTTCCACAATGTTCTCGATATCACTTTCAACACTAGCATGGATGAGTGTTCTGTTGACCCATGTAACGAAATTTCCTTTTTGCAATGTGCACATTGTGGTGTTGGCTTGTGTTTAGATCATTTTCTTCAAGAAGACATGCCACATTATCATACTATTTAGATACAATTTACATGTCATTACAAGTCTGTCTGGACACTTATTTCGTTTGTTCTGGTATTTATACTCACGCCACCTCACTATTTATGTGCACTTCACTGTCTGTATTGCCGTTACCATTCTTTCTAGACACAGTAATGTGTTTGTTCGTAATTGAAATATGACCCTTCTCAGTTCTTTAATACATCATACATGATATTTACTACCTTCAATTAATTAATATACCCAGTTTCTCCCCTTCGGCCCTTTTCCATATTTGCCCTTTGCCTCCCCCATAGTGAGTGATACGAACATTTGCGAAATTAGCTGCTTTCAGATTCGTCTTTTTCGACCTCGATTTAGTAAATGAGCGTGGTTTCATGTCCGAATTCAATTTTGAGTTGGAGACCCTCCCTTGTTTGTTTAATTTTCTTTTCTATTGTTGATTTCCTTTTTTATTTCCTTAAGTAATTTTGTCATTCACAGTTATAGTCTTGCGTTCTTTTTCATTTCATTTATTACTTCAATCTTTCTGTCTATTTTTTTTTTTTTTTGCCTTCCTCTTCTTGTCAGCAAATTATCGTCTTCTCTAGAACTGGCCTGGTTTGGCATAACTACAGAAAACTTCCGTACAATGCCATTCAAGAAAAGTCATTGTACTTCCGCACAATGAAACGATTCTAAAACGGTATTTTAACTCCATCCATCATAATAAAGAAAGAATGTACACAAATTTAGGTTATCATCCAGTTGAAACATCTGAAATATGTAGTTAACTCCAACAGAATATGTCGTTAAATCTTCCTCAGACGTTCGTTTGGCATTCCATGGATTGTTTGAACTGTCCTTGTGCTATTATTTTGGTTTCAATTAAGAGTGGAGAATGAGAGAACAAGCAAAACTGTAATTGCCTTGGAGAATTTAATCAGGATACTTAATTTGAAAGTACGTTTTAAAGACTTAGATAACATGATCTTTCATTCTTTCCCTATGTGATAAACATGATCATTTGGGAGAAGAATTTAGTGTCTTGGGAGAAGAATTTCCTTTCTTCATATTGCAAATTTCTTAATAAAATGAAATTGAATTATTTCCCTTAAACTGAAAAATACTGTCTCCTTTATCCATCTTAGGAAGTTACGTCGCTCATCGTATGTCCTATTTCAAGCTAAACGAAAGAATTCAACTACTTTTTTTTTGTGGTTCCGGACTGGTAGAATTTAATGTCGCTACGAAAACTTCATTACAACAGAATAATGAAAAACTCAACAGATTACAAACCAAGAACAAGTCAATTGTTCCTTCAGATATCTTAATACTTAGAAAGAGAAATGTAAGAATTGAGGCACTAAAAATCTAAATGAGCTATTTGGAAAACATTTCTTCTTTCGAAAAATCAATAAAAG
Source organism: Lepisma saccharinum (assembly GCA_022664845.1). Classification (NCBI taxonomy): domain Eukaryota; kingdom Metazoa; phylum Arthropoda; class Insecta; order Zygentoma; family Lepismatidae; genus Lepisma; species Lepisma saccharinum. The sequence goes on from JAGDQP010022204.1 coordinate 26,840, forward strand.
GTGTAATTTTGAAACGCTGAACATATGAAGAGCTAAAATGCAAAACAAGTTATATTCCCCCAGAATTTACTTTTCAGAAATGAGGAAAACGTCCCACACAATATATTTATAGTTTATTGACATTCGGGTCAGACTGGAAACATCATAAGTATTTCCTATTGCCTTCGTTATATCCCCATATTTTCACACTGGGAAGAGTCAACATTGCATTACATAGCAACCGATGACACCTGTTACAGAGAGATTATGAGACTCAGTGTTGCCATCTATAGTGTGGAAAATTATACGTAAGAACTTTGTTTTTTATACCGGTGGAAGCATTACCGCCAAGAACGTACTATGTCCAAAAGAGTGGAAAAGAAGAGGACATCTTGACTAAGTGAAGGCACTAGTGAAAGAAGTCAGGAAGACAAGTACGTCCGCTGTGAAGAGCCTTCTTAGGATGACAAGGGCATCCAGTGTGCGGCGTGTGATCAATAGTTTCAGTCTAGAGTGATCAAATGTGTAGTGGTATCAGTCTAGAAGCATGGGAGCAACAAAGGGATTTAGATGATTCTACACCCGATCATCTATGCGGGAAGTCTCCCAATGGAGAAAACTGGGTCGGCCCTCCTCTTGGCCGACGCCGGTCAGGGTCGGGCCGCACTTGGTTCCCGATCGTCGGGCCGACAACCCCAAAGGCAGCAAAAACCTTCCAGAAAAACGCTCATTTTGGCCGGCGTGGGCTCGATCATTTCCCGCCCAAAACCCGACCATTTCCCGACAGTCATAGTCGGGCATCAGTCGGGCACCAGGCGTTTGCCGCCGTCGGCACAGCTAAGACGACCCGCATATGGCTATAAGCAGTGTTGGGTAGTACCTAGGTACAAAACACGTACCTAAAGCATGTACCTAGGTACATTTCAGTTGCAGTACCTAGTACCTGTAACTAGGTACTTTTTTGCTGTACCTAGTACCTGAATCTTAGGTACTTTTCTTAGGTATTTCAGTTAATAATCGAACGAAACGTTTTTGAGTGATAAAGTTTTATAATAAGTTTCTTATGTTAGGCTGCTAACATTCATATTGAAGGAATCTTGGAACTATTTGCCTCTCTTAATCTCAAAATAAACAACTGATTCAAGTCTAAAATATGCTTAATTTGTCAGTATAAAACTTGGAAACTTTTTACTCCAATGCTGGCGATTTATTTGAACTTTTAAAGTAAAAGCTTTTCCTAAATTTCGGGAGTAAAAAAAAAAGTAGCATAAGCCTTTATCGGCAGGGAACGTGGAATGAATGCAGGTACAGCCTTATTTAAAAGACAGACATATACTGTGTATAAGGTTAGTTTTTACTTTTGAAACAATGTTTAATACACCATTGAATCATCTGCTTCGTTTATTTTTTATTGACTGAAGGCCAGATCTTGACACGCTGCAGCAAAACTAACTGGTTATTGGACGTTTCATGTAATGTTTCTTTTGTAATCCTTTTAGTAATAAAGTACCCTTTGTGGATCATAAAAGCTTCACAGACGTGGACTACTTGTAATGTATGGGTAACTTTTATTTTTTGAGACCTTGGATCGGCACCGAGGAGGCATGCAGCTTCGAATCCTGCTGTCGGCTACACTGACCGAGGTTCTCTGAAGACTTTCTCACTTCCACTAGTCTAATCTTGATATAATACCTAGACAAAAGTTGATGACCGCTAACTTAACCCTCTCTGTACTTGGAAGAGTGCTTTCCGAAGGATGCCATCCCTCTGACATATGACGGGCTTATCCCATAGCTAGCTATAAGGTCAATAAATAAATATAAATTATGAACGAAAATAATTATAATTTGATGTTTCGCAACGCATTGTTTTCATCGTTTGTCACAAATGAATTAGTCTTGTTTAGTTATTTTTAATGTTATTTTTTCATTCGAATGTTAATTTCGTTTTTCCTTCACAAAAGAAAATAATGAGAAATAACTGAAAGAGTTTGTCTAGGTTCACAATGAGTTTAACTTTGCAGGTATACCTCTACATAAATTTTAAAAGAACTATTTATTTTTCAAATCACTGTATCGTGATTATTACCTAAAATCTGGCACATTTTTAAAAACTAATTTAATGTTGGGAGCTTCCTTCACATAATGTGTTCACTTCTCTGTTTACTTGGGCTCTTCACGGAGTTAAACATTTTTTTCCCTTTTTTAAAAATGATGTACTAAACAACATTGGAAGTACCGAGGCCGTGGTTTAGTTAGTAAAGCGTTGTTTTCGCCCTTGGGAGATCCTTGGTTCAATACTAGTGACCAACAACCCTGACTGAGGTATTTTTAGTTTTTTTGTCGCTAGTATGACCTACAAATGCCGGGATGATACCTTCAACCTAGACCCTAGTCAAACCATTCCTGCATCCTTTTCCTTACTCTATCCCAGCGTGAGCCGACCGACCGGGTGGCCGAGCGGTCTGCGGCGGCAGGCCATCGACTCGAAGGTCCCGGGTTCGAGTCCCGGTAGGGGCATGGATGTGGATTTTAACAGATAAAGACGAATCGTGACAGGCCGAAGTCCAAAGTTACTAGGCTGGCCCATATAAAAATAAAGTTTACCCAGCGAGAGCCATCGATACCTAAAGGCCAAAAATGAATTTAAATCATTGAAAGTGAAAGATATAAGTTTTCAGATATCTTGCTTCAAAAGTTTATCTTGATGTTAAAAAAAAACGGAGGGTATTTTTCCACCGGAATTATTTATTCTACTTTAATTTATTAATAGAAAACAGACATCTTAAATTTCAAAATAAAGAGTTCGGAATTCCACGTCTTACCTATGGGTATTAGGCATGTCTCCCTTTATAAAAATAGGATGTTTTCTCTCGCCTCTTAGAAAAGAGATTATTAATAATTATCTGCCGTCTTTATTATATGTACATAATACAGCACAAGTGCGAGCTCAGCTTCCAAGCTGCAATAGATGATATTAGGAACTAGAACTAAATGTACCACAGGACAAGGTTATCATAGAAACCGCATACCATCATTTGATATAGCAACAACCAAATCGTAGCATCCATTTCCAAATATTACTATGAAGTTACTGCGTTATCTAATTTCAGTGACGGAAGTAATGTACCAGTACTTATCTGAAACGCTACAAAACTCTAGTTTTAAATGTACTATTCATAACAACAGAGTGCACTCTTTTGGGTCTCAAACAGAAGGAATGGTGCATTCTTACAAACTCAAGAAGATAGTCTCATTATCTCTATCCTATGTACAAAATATTAAAAATAATGAAATAAACCTAATTCTTCTCAGTAAGTTGATAGAATGTACGAAAAAACAAAAGCTATGACACACTGGAAACTTTATACGGAGTGGTAATATAATGCACCGGCAAACTTTAAGAGATAACAGTAGATAAAAATAAGGTAAAAATTAATTTAAAAAAAAAACCTTTTTAATATTTTTCTTGAACAATTCGTACTAAAAAGTAAATAATAATTTTGTTTATGCAAGACTAAAAGGAAAAGCATGGGGCGCACAATTGAAGAATTTATAAAGTGACTGTACATGCGAGCTCGCCCCGTGCTTTTCTTTTTAGTCATGCATAAACAAAATTATTTTTCTTTACTTTTTAGTACCAATTGTTTAAGAAAAGTATGTCTTTAAAAAGTTCTTTTTACCTAAATCATAAAAGTGTTCTGCAACCAGCTGAACGCCACTGCGTTGCAGGCTAGTATCAACATGCACGGCAGTGCATGAGCCAAGTTCTTCACGTCAGAAAACGTCAGCACTGCCAGAAGCATGTTATACAGGAACAAGAGTTTATGCCAAATTGACGATTTGGGGGCCCCGTAAGAAAAAAGGTGTTAAAGATACGAATATGAAATTTTGTACATCTGCACATATTTACCATATCT